>RJWM01011254.1:0-60516 GCA_004363535.1 Dasyprocta punctata | reverse complement strand
AAAAGGTCATCATGATGAAAGTCATGTATCTGTGCCTGAAGTTTCAAATACATTTCTATATGAGTAGATGATCTTCTAAATTCAGAGACAACTAATAATATATCTAGTTTGACAGGAAACTCAATGTATCAAAAGAATGATTTTGGATTAATGTAGAACAAGATCACCTAAAGGGACTACTAAAAAAGTCATAACTCAATGGCACTCAATTAAAGCGGAAAAGTTAGTACATTTCCTCTAGTTTTCAATGTCTAAATTGAAAACATCTGTAATGTTAGAAAAGAATCCAATCCCAAATATGCAGGTAGTGCCAAAACCTCAAAACCACCAAAGGTACAAAACCATGTCCTATTTAATTGAGGTTGGATGAAGAATGATGGTAAAATACTGCTTGAGGTTTTAGCATAGAGCATTCCTCAAGCCAGGAGGGAAAAAAACAACCTCCAGATGTTCAAATGGTATCCACATTTCCTTTTGTAAATGTTTTCATGTGACCTCCAAGTTAATTGTTTATAGCAGTTCTAACCAGAAAATAGCATTTTATTTTAGAGGTTTTTCTCAAAATGAACGTTTGGATGTAGAAATCATATTTTTCTCACTTAAACTTTGAATCTCATAGGATTAAAGGTTGTAACTTCCTGGAACCACAAAATAAAACTAATTCTTAAAACACTGCACTATGCTTTCTGGCTAAGGAAGTTCCATTTGAACAGCTGCTTGTCATAACCTTCAATGAAGGGTGTTCAAATTAAGTATAAGACAATATTTAAATCAAATGACATTTGCCATCTCCTTCTTATGACATGCTTAATCAGATGCTGCTTTATGGAATTCTTTGTACCCTCCATTTCTTAGAGTTCTGAGTTATGAAGAGCCTGATATGAGTGTATTTGTTTTAAATCATCTAATGTAATAAAGTATCTTTTTAAAAATATTCAGAATGTTATCATTGTGTGTGAGTCAACTCACTATTTTTGTTTTTACTTATCAACTTGGCATCATACAAGCAGACAATGTCAGAAATTTTATGATAAATTAACATGACGTGTTACTTTTTATGAAGATATGTTTTTTTCCTCCTAGGATTTCTCTTTTTCTTGAGGAAGGGATTGTCAGTAAGGTGCAGAGTTAAAGAGGCATGACTTTTCTCTTATTTTAGAAGTTCAAGAGGTGTGATTACCACAACATATCATAAGTATTAGGACCTATCCATAGAGTTTGTGTGGGAGAGGGGGTAGGATCTGTGATTAAAGAAATCAAGTTTCAGAAATATGCCCACATAAATGTGGTTCTATCTCCCTGAACAGCTAGTTTTAAATAGCTTTGTGTTTCTGTGATATTTGTTTTTAAGAGTGAGACTCTCAAGGAAGTGTTATTTCTTGGAAAAAATTCAACTAATACTCTTCTGTTTATGTATTTTACTCAAAAGAGTTTAGCACAGGGTAACTTCAAACAGTATTTCAGTTAGTTTTGTATAGCTGTAGTAAAAATCAATGCAAAACTTAGTGATTTAGTTATAGAAGTCTGAGTTCAGTTTAATGGTCAAAAATCAGTGTGTTCAGGACCAAGTTCCTTTCTAGAGGCTGCAGGGAAGAATCTATAACCTTGACTTTTCCAACTACCACAGTACATGCACTCCTTGGTTCCATCTTCAAATCTAGTATCTCCTAATCTCTAATACTTCTTACTTTCTGCTTATTTTCCTCTAAGGATCCCTGTGACTAGTTTGGTCCCACTCACAAAATCTCCCCCTCACAAGGGCCACTGATAAGAACCTTAATTGCACGTGCAAACATCATTCTCTTGTAGTATATAGAACATTAAAATTTTGCAGGCAGGGTTCAAGACATCAGCATTTTTGGGGTTCAGAAGCAGGGGAGAAGAATTATTCTCCCCACCAAAATAACCAATCAACAAAGCTTTCCCAATATGGTTACTTTCAGAAACATATTTTAAACCTGAATTCTGATAGGTTTTGCTAGTCTGGGGCTTAGCTATCTGTAACATGACATCCCCCCAACTTGGTACTGGACCCAGAGAAACAACTTAGCTCTCCAAGAGTAAGCTCCATGTTTTCCTTTTCATTCCAGAGATAAACCTCCCGCTCCTTTTTGCGCATGCACCGAGCCCTCTCCAATCCCAAGACTCCACAACTCCCCAAGCCTCCACCCCCAGCCCCCAGTAAATCTTTCTGTCTCCTACTTTACACAGGCAGATGCTCCTTCAAATCAGCTGTTAATATGTCATTTTGCCCACCTCCCAAACTCCTCCCCCAGCCAAAGTTGATAAAGGTAACTACACTCCTTTGTTCTTGTTGAGAGCTTTTACATCTCCCGGCCCAAAAGCCCTCCCACGCCCTCCACATTAAAGGCCTCTTCCTTATCTCTCTCGCTCTTATTTTCTCTGCACCGCTTCATATTGAGTGTCTTTAAAATAGTCAAACAAATTCTATCTCTAAATTTGCTCACATCCATTGAATTCATTATCTTTATACCCAGTAGGCATTGGAGTTCGATGTTCCTTTCATATGGGATTATCTGTTTCAAGGTAATAGTTCTTCACAGCCTTAATGTCTTGATTTTAATTATCATTTTAATTTATTAATAGGAAGATAAAATAAAGAGAATAAGTGGGTCCTTTCTATTCTGTTTTCTCAAAGTGCCATCTTTTTAAAATTGTAATTTCAATGTTTACTTGGCATGTCCACGGTGAAGCTTGCCAGAAGGAACTAATACACACAGACTGTCCACTACCAGTTAGGAAACCTCCTGAAGTGACATGACATATAACCCTGTAATGCAGATAAAAGTTAATAAACTTGAAATGCTTGTATTTGGTGGTGACGTCAGCTTGTGGACTGACATGGACTGAGTATACATTATGTACAGCATGTTTTACAAGTAGCTTTCCTTTTATCCTTTTGAGACCACCCTCCATTAAAGGGTACACCTGAGGCTCAGAGATATTTGAAAACTTGGACAAGGCCACATAGCCAATGTGCAGTGTAACTTGAGATTAAAATTTGGTTCTATTTGAGTTAATTACCTAACTAGTAACTCGCTGTAGCAAACCTAAAGAAAAATCCAAATTCTAACCTTTATGGAGTGGTAAGTAACAATATTGAGTTAATGAAGACAATGCAAACTTCGAGGATTGGATGTTCAATGCATTTGTGACAAGGATGAAATAACTAGGGATTACAGGACTACTACTTAGATTTGACACATCAATAGAAGGAAGTACTGGCAACGGCAATGGATCAAATAGCAAAATGCAGAGCTCAAAGGTGTTAGGAAACAAGTAATTTTTAAAAAGCAGCAAGAAAACTCAGATTCAAAACTGAGAAGAAGGAAATAAAAAAAGAGAATGAGCAGCAGCTAGAAGGATGCAAAAAAATATCTTGATGCCACATGCTATAGTTTGGATTCTGCCTGTCCTCCAAAGGCCTATGTGCTGAAGTCTTGGTCCCCAGCCTGTGATGCTGCTGGGAGGTGATGGAACTTTAGGAGAACCGGTTTTGTAGGATTCTTAGGTCATTGGAGGCCAGGGCCTGAAGGCGGATTGGGGAGCTTGTCTATTTCATCTTCCTTTTTTGCTCCTTTGCATGAGGTAAGCAGTTTACTTGGCCACATGGTCCCCAGCACTTCCATCTGGCAAGCCTACCGAGGCCCAAAGGAACAGATCTGCCCGATCTTAGACTAGAAGCTCTAAAATTCTGAGCCAAAATAAACCTTCTCTTGGATGAGTTAATTATCTCATGGATTTCATTATGACAGAAAACTGACTAAAATACTGCACAAAGCACTTGGAATGGAGTTAAACAGATAGGAGGTTGAACTTTGCTTCTAACATTCGGTAGCCATAATTTTGACCATTTAAGTAATAATTTGGGGCTACAGTCTCCCAAGTGAAAAACAGGCAATCAAAGTTCTTTAGTGCTGTTGAAAGGATATAAAGTACAGAATGATTAAATATCCTTAGCTCTGAGGAATTTAAATGGTGAGATACAGAGAGATGACTTGAAGATAAAGGACAAAGCATAAGGAAATTAGAGAAATAATAGGTTAATTATTAAGGAAACTTAGAATGAATGGAATGTAAAGATAAGGCTGAAGAGTTAACAATCTGCCAAAGATCTAAATAGTATGCATCTTCTAAAGTAAACTCATCAAGGCATTCCATAACAATGAGACTCAGTTACCAGGAAAGAAGGTCAGAGTAAAGAAAAAGGCTTTCTCATCTGCTTTCAATTATCAGGAGTCTCAATGACTGCCTCAGCCTCTTTCTCTGCACTTCTGAAACACCTGCTAAGGAAAAATGTAAGACCTCAGAAAAGTTTCTAATACTAAGCATATTATTAACTTTCTGCTGCTTGACTTGCTTCTTAGATTTGCTGTATTAATAGGTAGGCAAGTGTTTAGAGGTATAAAGGTGAAGCTTGCCACTGGCATTTTCCTCTGTAGGTAATGATAAGAGTTTCATGGGTGATCAGGCTCCCAGGTAACTGTACTCCCATTTGAGTGAAATGCCACTTCAACAACTGTAACCTGTCCTAGAAGGAAGGTGACTAATCTGATCAATATTTAGATCATGGTCAGATGAAGCTGTACTGTTGTTCTTTACCTTCTTTCCAGGAAAAATCATTACAACACAAAGATCTTGATGTCTACTCAGTGCATTTTCATAGTTAGTCTCAAAAAAATACCGTATGACTTTGTCTAAAGTAATTCAGGGAAACTTTACTGCTCCTGCTGACATCATACCATTCCTTTTATCAGGCTTAGGCAAAAATAGCACACAGCCAGTTGCAGTGTTTGGTTTTTGTTATTTTTTACAGAAAACTAAAAAAGCAAAGCATTAAGTGAAGTAGCTGCTATTTTGGGTACTGTAAAGGATTTTGTTTTCAAAATTCATGTAAGAATGCTCAGTATTTTAAAAATGCACAATTACGGATAGTACAAAATTATAACTAAAAAGAATCCTTAGAAAAGAAGTAGAAGGAATTAACACACTGTTAATAAGAGTAGTGTTTGAAGGATGACATGACAGGTGTATTTTTTCTTTTTCTATTTGCATTCTGTATTCAATAATTTGGGTATTTTTACATTTAATATTCAAGAAAATAAAAAAGATTCATTTTATGTGACCTCAAATTTCTCTAACATGATTTAATTTATGCATGTATTAGTTTTATTATTTCGTTTGTGTTTTGTCATTTCAGATTCATCCTTCTTTGGAAACCGATAAGGGAAATACTGTATTTTAAAAAACAAAATGTGCTTTATTTTGTAAATACTTTTGCATAGATCAAAGACATATCATTTACTTCTGTATTAATGCTTTAAAAGGATGTCACTTTGTCTTTGAGGATACTGAGTAGAAAAATAAGAAAAGGCAAATGAACCATCAAATCAAAGAAAATGTAAAATCTAGAGGGAGAGCCTTTAATTATGAAGCAATTCAGCCTGTGCTATTCATTCTACTCACAAGTATTCTCCAAAACATGTGACTGCGGGAAACCCTAGCAAAAATTAAAAGTACTGTTATCCAAGTGTTGTGATTTGTTATTCGAGGAAAGAGAGCCGACTTCTTCTTGCCCTAAATTAGCTGTGTGTGTGTGGGGGGATCTGTGTGTGTTTGTGAGTGTCTGTGTGTGTTTGTGTGTCTGTGTGTGTGTTGAGGTGAGAAGGGAAGACAAAGGGAAGGAAAAAGAGAAGGAAATAACAGAAGGGGAAGAGAAGGATGTTCTGCTGCTTTGCGCTTAGTGGAAATATGAAGATTCATTAATTTAAAAATAAAGGAAAAGAGGAACACTGAAAAGAAGAAGATCATAAAAATGAACTTCTTGGCTTTATTTTTAAAGGTCATATAACTTGTTTTTCCAAAAAAGTGTCAGTTTTCTAGGAATTTGTTCCAGGTGAAATAGAATGCACACACATCTATTGAATAGTTGAGTGATTATTTGGAAAACATTCTTAATAAGCAATTTGGATTTACTCATGAGTTTTAAAGCCTTGGCAATGAATAGGGTCTTGTTTTGTCTTTCATTATATTATATACTATTTCCATTTGATGCTATCAGTAGACTTAAAAGGTTATTTATGAATGTTCTTGGTTCAAGAAAATAATGGAAAAATGCATAGAAAAGGGTTCTTAGGTTTCCATGTGAGATTTTATTTTAGGTTTAGAGGCAAGTTGTAAGTCATATTTTGGCTGATCAATTGTTGATACATCTAACCATATAATTATCTATTCTATGAGTGCTTTGTATTTGTGATAGCGTTACTGACCTTTTATTGTGTTTATGATATTTTATTAGGAGACTATTTCTATTACTATGGTAATAGAGAGATAACAGATACAAGATTCTTATCCTCAAGAAAACTATACTTTTTAGCCAAGAAGACAAGAATACTTCGAACAATATGTTTCATTGGGTAAAGTTTAGGTGACAGATATAAATTTTGAGGAGTTGTAGATCTGAATGAGAAGAAATCCTTTTCTCTTACTTGTTCCAGAGAAGCAGAAAAATGACTTGACTTCTGGATAACTTTGGGTAAGAAGAAATAAAAGAGTGAGCATTTCAGAAGGAGGAATGCAGCAGCTGAAGATTGAGGTGGTATTAATAAACATAAAAAAAAAAGTTGGGGTCCTGAAAGTTAAGACATACTCAAGAAAGGTCAGATGTAAAAAATGAAAGTTAAATACGTTTAATAAGATCAAGAAGCCTATGAATAGGAGTTTGGGGATTTTTTTGCCCTCAAACAGAAATCCTTATTCTTTCCTGTTGCTATGCTGGAACTTTTACTTTCATTAATTCTTCTTTGAAAGAAAGGTGGTACTCTATCCACAACACTTATGGTCATTGCCATGTGTGTGCTTCAAAGAGAAAGACTAAGGAACTCAGGTAATGGTTCTCACATGGAGTTTGTGGGTGCTTATTTTAATATTAGCTCTCTTTTAAAAAAAAGTATTAGCTCTCTTTTGTAGTATACTGTTATCAAAATTCATCCTACTTCCTTATTGTTTTGTCTTTATTTCACTGTTTAGACAAGTTTAACATTTTCTATATTGACGTAATCATGGGGATATTGTACTTTTTTTTTTTTTTTTTTTTTTTTTTTTTTTTTTTTTTTTTTTTTTTTTTTTTTTTTTTTTTGTTTTTTTTTTTTTTTTTTTTTTTTTTTTTTTTTTGTACTGGGATCAAACTCATGACCTTGCACTTAACAGGCAAGCACTTGAGCCACTGAGCTAAATCCCTGGCCCCTGATATTTTACATTGCTAAAAAACACTTTTAAGATATGTCATTTAAGATTTAGAAAAGAAACAAGCTTTGGGAAATGGGCTCATTTTTTACAGGGAGCTCTTAGGCTGGGCTTCCTAACGGTGAAGATTAAACTATTGTCATGAATATAGATATTATTCTTCGTTATTTCACAACTTCAGAAAGCATTCTGTAGTCCATTGTCTGAGTGGAAAATCTCACAAAGAAGTTCTTTGTTAAGCTCTACAAGCTAATTATTTACCCGTGTTTTTTGTTAATATAGTATTACATGGGACTGAAAGACTTTATTTTTAGTTACAATAAGTACAAGGCAAAACATAAATATGAGGAAAAAGACAGGAAATAACTGAATTCAAGACCACCTAATCTGTAGAAAACTTTAGGAAAATAATTGGATTTCATTCTAATTTTCCATGTTCAATAAGTAGAGATACCACAGTTTCCTTGCTTACCTTACAGATTTTAAATGTTCTCTGAAATTCTTTAATTGTCCTGCAAATATTGTCAAGGTTTTGAACTAAATAGTAAGCAATGCTATTTTAAGAGTAAGCACTCATATAGAACCTGCCTAAATATGTACATATTATATGCGGTCATATATACGTATATAGTTTTCTATATATTAAAAGATATAGAGCTTGTTCAAATTTTCTTGGTCCCTCAGAAATGACATTGCCACTATAACAGACATGCCATTTTAAAGCACATTATTGGAAAGGAGCTTGCTCAGAAAAAAGATGAGCTGGCTAAAAATTCGGGAATACTTATATGAAAGTCCCTTAACTATGAATTTTAAAACTTTTACATTTTTTACTTTAAAATGTGAGTCTTTGTTTTTTTATTAGTACATGTTTGAAGTACATAGTGTTTATGTTTCTTGTGTGGAGTTGGTACACGTACATAACACATCTCATTCCTTTTCTCATGCCCCAACCTCTTGATCACATTCTCATTTAAAAAAATCTGTCTCCCTACGTCTTATCTTTCTTTTATTTTGCTATTTATTTATAGTTTTGGTTTCTAATATAAGAAAAATCATTTAAAATTTAAACTTGTGTGTCAGATTTATTTCACTTAGCATTATGGTCTCAAGTTGCATCCATTTTCCTACATAAGACCCCAAGTTTATCCATCTTTATGTCACAGTAGTACTCCACTGTGTATAAACACCACATTTTCTTTGCCCATTCATCTGTCGATGGACACATAGGCCCCTTAGCTATCATGAATTGTGGTGCTACAATCATGGGTGTGCATGCATCGCTGCACTCTTTCCAACTCTTTCTGGAAGATACTTAGAAGAAAAATCACTGGGTCAAGTGGAATTTCTCATTTGCTGAGGAATCTCAATACTGATTTTTATATTGGTTACACTAGGTTGCATTCTGAGGAACAGTGAAGAAGGGTGCCTCTCCCTCCACAGCCCTGCCAACATTTGTTATTATTTGATTTCTTGATGATGGCCATTCTTTTACAGGTAAGATGGAACCTCAGGGTTGTTTTAATTTGCATTTATCTAATGACCAGTGGTGGTGGGCATTTCTTTATGCATTTATTGGTCATTTGTACTTTTTTGTGAGAAGAATCTATTTATTTTGATTGCCATTTTTGGTTGGGTCTTTTTTTGCGGGGGAGGATCTGATTTTTTAGTTCCTCATGTGTTCTAGATATCAGTCCTCTGCTAAAGAATAGTTGGCAAAATGTTTTTACTATTTTGTGGCACCAGGGATTGAACTCACACCCTCGCGCCTGCCAGACAGGTGCTTGAGTCACTGAGCCAAACTCCCAGCCCTGGTTTTTTGAGGCAGGGTTACACTATGTAGCTCAGGTCGACCTTGCGCTCGCGTTGTAGCCCAAGCCAGTCTCGAACTCATGACGCTCCTCCTACATCAGCCTCCCAAGTGCTGGGATTAAAGGCGTGCTTCACCACGCCCAGCTGTGTTTACTATTTTGTATATTTTCTTTTTATTCTGTTGATAGCTTCTTTTGTTGATCAGAAGCTTTTTAATGTGATATGATCCTATTTGTTGATTCTTGGTATTATTTCCTGTGCAAACAGAGTTCTCTTCAGAAAGTCACTGCCTTTTTGTTGGCAATTTGTTCAAAAAATTGTGCAGTTTGTACAAAAAGGTACATTCTAAAATTGTTTGCAACATTTTTTGTAGAAAATAAATACACATTATCTATATCATTAGAAAAGGCACATGTCTAAGTAGATATAATCTTTAGTTGCTAAGAAATAACTTTAGTGATTTCTAACTTCACACAGAATTTTTTAAATTAACAAGTTGCTTCTTATAAAATAATGCCATAATTTCAGTTGTTTATCTGAAATGTCAAGTTCAAGATCATCTGCCACTAAAATCCATTTGCTTACTTTTGGCAGTTATATAAATTCTCTATTATTTGAGTATACATTTTGTTACTAAATTCCTTGCTGATACTGTGCTATCACAAACCTGCCTCAGTCTCACTTTAAGAAAAAGTTGTTTTAAATGGAGGGAATGTATGAGAATTTACTCTGCTAAAGTTACCAATTTTTGCACACTGTACAGTTTTAGAAAGCAATTGATTGCAATGATAATTAAATCATTTGTGTTTGTATTGGAGATATCAATAGGATATAGTAGGTGCATTTCTATACAGGCTTTACAAGCTGTGCAGGTCAGCTATCTATTACTGTGAGAATATACTTGACATAATCAAATAGAAGAAGGAAAGGTTCATTTTGGCCCATTGCATCAGAGCTTTACATCCATAAATTTTTGGTCTCATGCCTTTGAGTCTGTGATAACACAGCACATCCTGACAGGAACATGCAGCCAAAGACACTGCCCACCTGATGGCCTGTCAGAAGGGAAAATGAGACAGGAAGTAGCCAGTGTGCTAATGCTTTAGTCAGGGTTTACAGGGAAAAATTTTTGATGCAGGACACATAATCTATACAATCACTTTATAAATTCACTCAAAATGCAGAAGAGTACAAGAGATCTATGCCCACACAAGAGACTGAAAGAATCCAGTTGAGGGCCTGGATCCCGTGGCAACATACAACACTAGTCCAGCTGAAGACTTAGAGCCAATGGCAATGTGCTCTGCAAGTCCAGCTAAAGGCCTAGAGCCCACGGCAATGTCTCATGCTAGTCTGTATCAAGGATCTGCACTGGGATGACCCAAAGGCCAGTGGTGGAATCTAGAAAGTCTGTGCCAGCGGGATGAAGGATCTGTGCCAAGAGGCTGAGTGTTCTGTACTGAAGCCAGGAAGTGATGCTCAAAGTAAGGACCAGAGCTCCCCCTCCCAAGAAAAAGAACCAACCTCAGCGATTCCCAGGACCCAAGTTTCTTTGACCAAGAGAAGAGCTGAGTTCATGTCACGAAAAACCAGTATGATGGGCTTCTCCAGGAGAATCCACAGCACACCATCTTCCCCTCCAGTTCTCTTTTTGTGCTGTTGGCAGTCATCCTCAGGTGGGCCTTCCACATCCATCAACATGCTGATTCAGTTCAGCTGGGTGTTACAAGCTGATCTTTAGTTAATCCGCCACATCTGGCATCCCCTTTAAAGCTACTCCCCCAATGACCTTACTTCTTTCCACTAAGACTCTACCTCCTAAAGTTACCACCCCTCAGTAGCACCTTAGACTAGAAAATCAAGCTTTCAACACATGGTGGTTTGGGAGATATTGCATTTAACATCCAAACTATAGTGCAACTCAACACAGTTATATAATTAGCTACAAGAAAACAGCCAGAGCTAGAGATGTTTCAATCTTGTTTTGTTAACTATTTTTATTTTTATTTATTTATTTATTTATTTTTGTGGTATTGTGAATTGAATGTAGGACCTTGTGTTTGCCAGGCAAGCACCGCACTGCTGAGCTAAATCCCCAGCTCAAACCTGTCCTGTGTAAGTGGTCTAACATTATTATCTTCTAACGCCACATTATTAGAAGTGCATTGATTAATGAGGCAAGGACTCCAATGATGACTATCAGTAGAACAACTGTTTTAAAGATATCATCTGCTACATGTTAGAAACAAATTGGGAAATTTTTCAATGTAAATTTCTCCTAGTTTCTTTGGGCAAATGATGGCATTTGTATTGTCCGTCACTGTTGTGTTTGACTGCGTAAGTGTACCATGTTCAATGCAGTGTAGCTTTACTGAGTCAGTCTCTCTTCAAAGGTCATGAGGTGATAAGAACTAACTGGTTGGAGGACAATGAGAATTTATCAGCACATGATTTCTCAGGAAGACTTCAAGTGAATTGAAATAAGAATTAGTGTGGAAATAAAATAGGTGAAATGTGCTGTTTCAGTTCCACAGTTATGTAGCATGTTTTGTGATTTGCTGTCCCTCCAGATGTTGATCTAAATACATACATACATTAACCCAGCTATCAGATGAAATGGAAATGCAATAAAAGACCATGAGTTAGTAGTTTGTTTATACGTCATTAAACTCAGTTAATAGAACAGATACTCACTGAATACCAGCAAGTCACTGGGCACTATATTAAAAATAGGATTTGCATATAGTTTTCCCATAATCCAAGAAAAAGTTTTCTTTAGTTTTAAGCAATAGAAAGATGGTCATTAATTTATTTTAAAATCCACATATTTGATTATTTTAAGTGTATATAACAAAAATACAATTTGTGTGTGGCGTTCATATACAATAGAGTACTACTCTGCCATAAAGAAGGATAAATTTGAATCATTTGTAGAAAAATGGATGCACCTCGAGACCATAATGTTAAATGGAATAAATTAGACATGCAAGTTTAAATATAACATGGTTTCTCTTATATGAGAAAACCAAAGTATAAAGAATGAGCAATATAAAATAATAGGATATAGGGAGGTAGATCTTTTCCAATGGAAAGTGAATAAACAATGAAGGTGTAGGGAAGGCAGGAGAGAGGGAGGGAATGAAAAACGATTTGAGATGTGTTATGTACATTTGCCAAATCTCCACGGGGAATGTAATTACTATGTATGCAAGCATGTGTCAGTGAAAATTAAAAACCAAAAAAAAAAATTGTTATTTTGATAGTCCAAAATAGTTTGATATTATAGAAAATTAAATTAAGTTGTTGGTTTTTAGGGACTAGAAACTATCCATTTTGGTATTAATATTATTCACATATCTTAAAGCTGAGTAAGAGAAATTAATATATGTTTAAGGTTTCATTTCCCATTATTTATATTAACTTATACATAGGACTATAAAATCTCCCCAGGTTGTGACTTGCTTTTAATGACAGAAATTTTTTCACAGTTCTGTAATTAATTTTTATCTTCAATTTAGTGGAATCATAAACCCAAGATCAAAGCATTATCTATTATTATCTTTTTAGTTTATACAGTATTTCAAATCAATGATCTTAGTTAACATTTATGCCTTCCTTCCTCATTTATTTTGGAGGACTAACATGTAAGTTACATTTATACCTATACCTCTATGTTGTTCTTATTTGTCTTTTTACGCTTTTAAACCAATGGATGGTTTTCTGATATGATTCTTTAGTGAATGTAGTGGGTAAGAGTGAAAGTTGTTGACTAGAAAACTTGGATCTTAGCTTCTCTGTAACTAATCACGTGACTCTCAGAATCTTGATTACCCTGGCTTCTGAATTACCCAGCTCTATCACAGCGTCTACATACATTTTACTTTGTTAATTCATGTCAAGCCAGAGTGCCTAGGCCCAAATAGCACTCCTATTAAAAATGTTACCTCAACTATTTTTACATATAAACTATAGACTACATTATATCAATAAATTTTCTTTTTAATATTTATATTTGTTGTGTGTGTGCATGTGTGTGTGTGTGTCTGTGTGTGTTGTGTTCCACTGAGAAACTTTGTAAATATTTCATTTCTCAAGGATATGTATATCTAGAACTTAATCATTTTAGAAGTAGCATAGGTGTATTCCACCCTGTACATCCTGATGTCTTAGCTCCAAGAGTCTGAAGAGAATTTATCCTCAAATATCTGCCAATAGCAAATGCAGAAATATGAAACTGAATGAACTTTCTTGAAAAGAGGAGTGGGGTCAGCATTTTGAGGGTTCCCCAGAGTGTTTGTGGTTGCTCATTCCTGAGGCTAGAAGTGAATTCATGCAGCATTATGTAGCTTTGTACAAAAGAAGGGCAGAATGGTGTTGGCTTTAGAAGCCTGGTGTGGTTTGGGTAGGCATGCAGTATTCTGCACCTGGAAGCAGAAGATTCTGAGAGTTCAAGAGAGTATGATGGACTTTGAGAGGAACAATGAAAAGTCTGTGCCATGTTATGATTCAGATCTTTACAAACTAGAAATAGAGGTAGAACTTGAGATAAGAGTTATATGTTCTCTGAAAATGGGAAAGGGATAATATGGTGGTCCCAATACCAGTGGCTAGCACCCAGGCTATATGTGAAAACCAAATAACTCACTTGACTTTGAGGTGAAGTGCACTAAAGCAGAGGTTCTTTATGTTGGTCAACCTCATTGTCATGGGGTTAAAGAGTGGCCTAAATATAGGTCACCACGAGAGGCTGCTTGTGAATGAACGAAAGATTGAGATCATTTAATTCGCCATGCCTAGCATTTCTTGGGTTTATATTTGCTGCTTAATGGGTCCAGTGTGTTTACAGGAAATGACTCTACTGATACCACATGACTGATTCTACCCCATGGTTGTTATCACCATTCATTCTTTTTTTCTGAACAGAGAGAAACCTCCAGATGTGGTCACTCTGCCTCAGACTCCCTTAACAACTTTCACACTCATGTGCCTTTTCTTTCACAAAGTGAGTCCTGACTCTCCTCTTCCATGGCTTCCATAGGACAACTCTCTTTATGTTCTCCTGCCAGGATCTGTCAGGTTCCTCCAGCTAACCACACATGACTGGTCTGTAAGATTGTGGTCCCCTACCGTACACATTGGGATTCTTCTGCTTTTATGGTTCTTTAGGAAGGCGATGAAAAGTGGTGGCATAAACATCATAAACTTCATCTTCCTTACTTACACATTGAGCAACCCAAACGAGAACAGGAAGGCACCCTGATTACTTTAATAAGAATTGATTTGACATTTCAAGAAGTGAGAATTCTGTGTAACTTTGCAAATGAATATATTCTTATCAACAAGAAAGCTCAATCAAAGACTTAAAGGTATCTAATTCCTACCCCCTCACATCATGCCCTGTATATGTAGTCACCCCAAAACGGATCAAGCAAATTATTGGTGCAATGTTTTTGTTCTAGTTATAGTTATAAGTGATTGTCCCAAATTCTTATTTAATTGCTATTTTTATCTTTTTCCTTAATGTAATTCATCATCAGTGTCATCCTGCAAAACACATCTCACCTCAGAGAGAGAGAGAGAGAGACAAAGAGAGAGAGAGCGGAGAGAATGAAGAGAATGAATGAATCATTTTCACAGACTACAGGAAGTAGTATATCTGATAGCAGTTACCTTGCAAGTTCTGTTTTTTTGAAACACTACTCAAGGAAAGGACATGAAACAAATATTCCTCTTAAGTTTATCCATCTCTTTCAGTTACCTTGCAAGTTCTGTTTTTTTGAAACACTACTCAAGGAAAGGACATGAAACAAATATTCTTCTTAAGTTTATCCATCTCTTTCAGTCACACCTGGCATGGCAAGGATAGAGGAATAAAAATATTCCAGCTGTTCTCAAAGGAACTACAGAAGGCTTTGTAACTTTGTGTTCTCAGAAAGAAAAATTTTAAATCAAGATACAAAACTGCTAGACCACTATCAAGATTGCTATAAGTTTCTTCGATGGTATCATAATAAAATGCAATAGTTTGTTTTCTTATGTCCCCCAGACAGAGCAAGATGGAATCTTTGTTAGATTATAACCATGGGCTCAAGTGATCTTCCTGTCTTAGTTTCCTGGGTCCTGGGACTACCAGTGCACCACCATACCTGACCAGTCCCATTGAGTTTAAGTGGTATTCTCCAAGACTATATTTTTTCTGTTAACTATGTGTTTGTGCTGAGCTGATGGTTTTCAAAAATGTATGGCATTGTGACAAGAATGCTTGGTTTCAGTTTTTCTTTGTGGCACATGCTTTCTGAAGTGGGAGGAAAGGATTAAGCCTTCAAGAGATTGTTTATAATCTAAAGTGTAACATTAAATTTAACTGGCACAATTTAACAATGTTTAGCTCTGCTCAGTGAGAGATTTATGGTGGCAACATGACAGCTAAATATTTTTCAATCAGTTCTTTTCAAGTTGAATGAGTGGGGATTATTACAAAGAACTTCATTATAGCTAAAATCTCTTAAGTTTTTTGAGACAGTCACAGAGAACACTAGGAAGGGGAATGAGATCTCATCAATTAAATATTTTGTATTTTTTTTCTTCTAATTCTTGGTGAAGTGTGAGGTTTAAAAGAACTCACAATATGTAAAATCTGAGCATAAAATATGGCTGAGAAACAGGGTTGATACTGTTAAAACCAATCACATGATTTCATTCGAACACATTTTCCCAAGGAGTATGAACAAAAGTAGGAAATAAGGTTAGTAATTACTTCTTAAATTAGGTTCATGGTGACCTTGTACAAATTCGCTTACAAATCTGAGTAAAAAGACATATTCCGCAGCCCACACGACAGCAATAATTACAGAAGTAATTCTGGGGGAAGAAAAAGAAACAGCTTTAAGTTGTTGACTCCAGCTGTTTCCTTGAAATGAATCAGAAAATGAACACTATACACCTCAGCTTAACAATAGCTTTAAAATTAAAAGGAATTGAAAATTAAGAATACACAGCTTGCAGACAGACACTAGATGGTATCTGTAGTCATATATCATAGTACCTTCCCAGCTCCAAAACACTCATTAGAAGAAGAAAATTAATCAATTGTATTAGTAGTCACAATCATGCAATTTTTTTCCTTTAATTTTTAATAGTGATCAGCTTGGTTCATAGATGGAAGATTTTTTTCTTAAAAGTAAATTTTTGGAAATCTGATGTTTGTATATAGCTTTCTGTCAGCTGAGACAAAAATAAGGCAGTGATTCATGAGATTGATAAATTACGAAGCAGTCATCTTTGAGAAATGTGAATAAATTTAAGAGTGAAGTGATTGAACAGAGGGTTTTAAGAGAAACTGAATTTGAGTTCTGGCTGGGTTGCTTTTTTAATTGATCATTACATTACTAAACCTCAATTTCCTCAGTTAAAGCAAAGTGCAACGCTTGTGCTTGTGATATAATATTGAGTTTAATAATGCCGATAAAGCCATTATTTTTCAATAAATTTAAGAACTAGTGAGATATTTGGGTACTCTATTTATTGGAATAGATAAATAAACCATTTATATGTTAAATCACATCTTACTTTTTTACCACCATAAAATTTTCTAAGATGGTAGCCACTTTGAATCTTACCCCCAGAAAACAGCCTTACTATTATTTTGTTTCCAGATTCGAAAGGAGCCATAATCTGCCTATATGGAAGTTGACTAAAGTTTTTACACTTGTTATTGATGATCTTGACAGCATTAAAGTTGAGTTGTCTGAAGAGAAAGGGGAATGAATGGATTTTTAAACTTTGAATGCTAAAGGCTGAATATGCAAAGGGACAGGAGAGAAAAAGAATGCTGATGCTCTGACACTGGGCCCTCAGATTGGTGGGCCCCATCTTGAGAGAGTAAAAGATTTCCTACCCAGCTAGATCCATGGAAGCTTCCAAGGAATGGTGCTGGTGGGAGATGCAGGTAGGAGAAGCAAGCTGAGTCCATCCCCCAGACAAAGAACTCCTTAGGGAAGTGAGAATTATGTTTGCCCATTCTACTAATTGTGTCTGAAGAAACGTTTTGCCTGAGATGATGTTTTGGCTGAGATAAGAAACTTACTCAGTGACTTGTGCATTCTTCATGCAAGCGGGGAAAGAAACCCTGCCCATATCTTCAGATGTTTGATGCCACATTATTTGGCTACTGAATGAGAATGACTCACTCTAGCTCCAACCTTCAACTTCAGACCACTTTTAGATTCCAAGGAGAAAAAGAGAGCACTAGAGTAAAATGTCTGTACTTCTCCCAAGTCTAGTGTATGAGTACATTGCATGATCTCAGGCAGGAAAGAGAAGAAAGGAGGATTTATATTATCATTATTATTACCTCATTATATCTTAAAATCAGTACAGTTCTTTGATCTTCCAAATGCTGGATGACGCGAATTCAATTAAAAGAACTTCACATTTTAAATGCAGGAAAAGTTAGCTCCGTAATATTTAAGACTAGACAATTACTTTACATAAAGATATTAAATATCTCTTAACAATGATCTAACGTGTTTTGAGGCATTTATTCATAATTGTCCTGCTTCTTTTGTATCCTATGTTCTGTCAGGCAAGTGAGAATATTATTTAAAAAATTGAGAAAATTTTGAAGAAGGGAGAAAAAAGACAAAATAAAAATGAAAAGACAGCAGTCATTCCCATGGGAAAATAAAGGTCAAAGCACCAGCTTTCTCTTTCTTTGAAGATTCAAAATAAATGCTTTTAACATTTTATTTATCTTTTCAAGTATGTCAATTTTCTCATGGTACCTGATCTAGTTCAAAAAGATCTTTTGCAAATAACTGCTTTTTCGGTATTCTTATTATATCATAATTTAATTTGAATAGAAGATTGACAGAGCTGGGAGAATTTAACTTTTGATTGTTTTACAAGTGTTGAACAGCATACTGCTTAACTAAGAAAACAATGCCCTACTAGAAATTAGGCAACTTACCCTGACTTTTTTCGGGAGGATGGAGATTTAGAATAGAAAGCTCCTAAGAAGTTGAAATGATAAAATTTTGAGGGACTTGTGTGAATTATTTACTACCTGCAGGGTTTGACATATACTGTACCATTTATTATGTATCACTTGGTTCTGAAAGGAAAGTTTAAGTAATTATTTCTGTTTCTCCAGTCAGAGTTAACACTGCACCAAAAGCATATGGAAAAGCAACATACTATACGTAATAATGTGTTCCATAAGCAAATAGAGCCAGCAGTTCTTTCATTGATTTCAAAAATACTGCACTGAACAAAAATGATTAGTTTTCACAGAAAAGGGATTAATTGTGTTATGACAGATTTATTAAATTTTAGGCAAGAAATTCATTTGAAACTTCCACAATTAACTGTCTGTAGTCGTCACTTCACAGTTTGTACTAGGAATGTATGAAGCACTTTAAACATCTGTGTTTAAATAAATTGGTGGCATAACTAAGAGTTGAACACAGTATTTTTTTTTTTTTTGTAAATAGTGTCAACACAGGTTTATCAGCAATTTATCTGAAAAATCAAGGACTGTTGTCCATTATATATTTTTGTATACATTGTGCTCTTTTAATTTTCAATATGAATATCTGTAGTTCATTTTGTTAAAGATTGGATAGGTTAAGTGAATTGATAAAAATCACTGGATATTAAGTACCTGAGATAGAAAGAGAAACAAGCTCTAGATCTTTCTAAAGATCACAGTTTTATGTCAGAGACATTTACAGCTCTATAGCTGATTTCTTTGTAGGGTGGTAATTGCTCTGCTTTGTGAAGGGGTAGCAGTATGTATCAAGACTGCCCAAGTTTGCTTTGGCATTCAACTATTTAAGTTTCATCCTTCGCATCTCTAAAAGAAGATGGTAAAAGTATGTGGTCTCTAAGAGCTCAGAGGTGATTAAAGAGGTAGTACCTATAAAACATTTATCATGGTGTGTCATTTCTTATATTCTTGTTTTATTATATTTACTAAAAGGTAATATAAATAGACTATTAAACACTCAAAAAGTATTAGCTATGCATTGTAAAACACATACGATAAAATAGATATAAACATTATCTGTCGAATAATGTACTGTATACGTTTATGATGTATATAAAACAAGTAAATATATATTTATATATTTCATAAAACAAAACAATTTAAACCTCAAAATGTAACTCAGATGTACATAGAAAATGCAAATTAATCAGGGGAGTAGAAAATCTATGATTTAATCTCAATTGGATTGCATTCCTACTTTTGTAACATTTTTCAGTTTTTCAATGACCTTTCTTTTCCCCCTCTTATTTCCTAGGCCGAAGGTCAGTGTTTATAGGGAGAGTCAAGGAATGACTCATCTATCTATAAAACGAAGCAGGAATTCAGGTGTGCACCCAGAATGTTCTCTTATCCTCCGTGTAATGGACACTGACATTCGTGTGGCTGTTGTTTGTCCTTAAGGATGTGATGGTATAAGAATTAGATGTTGTATGGCAAGTCTAAGTATTTTCAGTCCTCACCTCTATAATAAATGTTTCTGGGCTCTGTCTAGTAATTAGTTATACATTATGATGTTTTAAGAAGTCTTACCAGCTACATAAACATCTTTCATTGAATGCAGGCAAAGCCAGTAGGTGGACTCCTGGTTATTTGATCTATTTTGTTTTGGGTCATTTGATGACCATGGAAAATTTAAAGAAATAAAGAAGGAAATGAAGGAAGGAAGAAAGGAAAGAAGGAAGGAAGGAAAAGAGGAAGGGAGTGAGGGAAAGAGGAAGGAACAAAAGAGAGAAAAAAGAAAGACAAAGAAAAGAAAGGAAAAGAAAGAAAGAAAGAAAGAAAGAAAGAAAGAAAGAAAGAAAGAAAGAAAGAAAAGAAAGAAAACCGAGGGAGTGAAGGAGAGAAGAAGGGAAGCCAACTTTTGAGATGCTGCCTACTTGACCTGTTTACGTCTGCAGAAAAGGAGTGTTAGAAATTATGGTATGCAGACTCCTCGCAGAGTACAAAGGAAGGGATAATCCTAGCTATGGAAGCTGACTTCAGTTTCCTAACATAAACTCTGGACTATTCTCACTATTTTTCTTCTCTCATCTATTTCTAGGTGTAGAGAAAAGAAAGACGTTTTTTTCTTCTGATACATCACGTTTATCTATTACCATAGGCTGAAGCTAGATACCATGACTAGCATAACGCTAGGGTGGAATCTTGATATGCTAATATGGAAGATAAAGAAATTTGGTAAAGATAATTTCTTTAGACAGTATTTTGGTATTTCCATTAATTGTCTTTCTACAGAATCCTATTTTGCTACTAATTTTTAAATTGGATCTAGGAAAAGATATAAATCTGTATATATGCATATGTAAGATAACTAAAATGAACATAATGCTGAATGTATTAGTTATTGAGAAAGAACGCTTAATACTCATATGATAAGATCAATTCTACATGTCTATATCTGTTAATGTGAACAACAATTTTGAAGATAACGATACGCAATATTGCAACCATTGTCAAGTTTCTATCATCCTGTTTTGTAAACCTATAATGTTGTTATTTGCTCTAGTCGTTTGTTGTGCATTTGCTCTAGTCGTTTGTTTGTCTCTTTTGCTTTTGGTCTTTCTTATATGTGTCTTTTTTTCTCTTAAATAAATAAAAATAAATAAATAAATTGGACCTAGTTTGTATTTTCATACTTTCCATACAAAGCTGAAATTCCCTTGGCTGATGAACACCTGAACTCTAATTATTGAAGCCTAAAGGAAAAAGAGGAGGTTAATGATTTTTAAAAAATGTTAGTTAATAAATATTCTATAATGCACATGATGCTCTCGTCAACAGAATCAAATGATAATAGTTTGGATAACCTTTTAATTTTTATTGTGTTTTCAATTAAACAAACTACCAATATGTATTTCATCACTGTCTGTTGTGCATTTTGGAGATCATATGATCACATTTGGAGACAAATAAGTGATGTGATTAGTTGCTTCAAATTCCCCCAAAACTCATAAAAAATTAAGAGCTTTTAGAAGCCCTTTTTAAATACATTCAGAATTTGAATGTACAAATCCAGACTGTTTTATCAGGTAGGATGTAGAGTCACAAGCATTACCCTACTTTACTATGCTAACAATGAGGAAAAGGACAAGTAAGCTATCAAACAAGGAGGAGCAGAGAGTTGTAAAAACAAACAACCAAAGTTCAGTGAATTAAATTACAAAAAGCAGTGAGAGAGTTTCTAAGAATGGACAGGCCCAGATCAACTTTTCTCTTTGCAGATCAGTGGAAAGGGGGAAAATCTACTGTAGATGAGCATAAGGTGCAATAAGTCAAACACCTTTTGGTCTTACATGGGCTGGCGTGCTGGGTAGACTCCTGAGAAGCCTAAGCACATCACAGAGCAGCATCCACTTGGCTTTACCATGGGCCTTCAAAGAGTACAAGACAGAGTGGCAAAAGCTAAGGTCGTGCCTGGATTGCTGAGAGACAGCTCCTCTGAGGTTCATTTGATCCTCTTTACTTGCAAGGATTTGCTGCTTAAAGCTGGTGTCAGGACACAAGAGTCAAGAATTTCTAGTTTATAAGCTATGGAAAGGGCAGATATATTTTCCTCGAGGAATTCTGGAGAGTCACCAAGTATAACACAAATTCTGCTTAAAGACTAGATACAGGTCTCAAGGAAATTCTTCTGTTTGTCAAGCCTTCATTGAGTGCACTGTAGAGGCAGGGTGAGGGCATCAGGGTAGAGAGTGATCCCTCAGAAAACAGACACTGCAACTGCATTCTGAGTCACAAAGCCTAGGTAGGTTTTCTGATGCTCAGAAAGCTATACCTAGTTTGTAAAAGACAAAAAGATTGTGAGGTTAGGATACAAAGAGCAAGTACTTTTTCCCACCACTTCCCTTAAAAATTTTGCTGGAATTCCTAATTAGGAAGAAGAAATAAAAGTCATAGAGTTTAAAAAAAGAAGTAAACACTTTGTTGTTCTTAGATGTGTTTGCTATGTACACCACACATAAAAAATATTTTAAAAAATGCAAAGAAAAAATGTCTAGCTAACGAAGTATTATGACTGGTATCCAGATGTCTCCCTCAAAGTCTCATGCAGTCACAGATGGGATTTTTCAGAGGTGGATAGATCTGGGTTATATAATGCTAGAATCAAGAATGTAATGCTAGAATTAAGGGTGTGAGTGCAACCTCCCCTAAGGGTAGATAAGATATAAGGGACAGAAATAGGTTTGTTGCTTACTGCACACTGCCTTCTGCCTGCCATGAACGATTTCTCCTCTGTGATATACCTCTGCCATACTACCTTGCCTTGGAGCCAGTCAATTGTGAACTGAAACTTCTACAGACTGTGAATCAAATAATCCTTTCCTCCTTAACTTTATATGTCAGGTGTTTTGTCTCAGCAAAGAGAAAAATAACACAAAAGAATAAAGAACCACAATGCTTAAAAGTAGGAATTTGTCTGACATAGATTAGATGATATTAACTTACAAGAGACGATTGTTACATTTTTAGGAATTTTGTGTGCAGGTTGTAAAACACAGAATTTAATCAGTTAAACTTACATTTAAATAAACAATATTGAAAACAAAGTCAAGTATATGTAAAAGTTATCACTTTTTAATTGATTTGTTACATTTTACTGTCAATTGTGGTGTTGAACATGTTTACATCTATTGTCTTTAAATGATGGAAACAATTTAGTAAGATGTGGTACTATGCCTATCATCCCAAGTTGGTCTTCAGTGATATCCATTAATAACTAAAAATCTGTCATGATACTTAAACTGTGAAAGTTAGCAAGCAAACTCATTAAGGTTCCTTTTTTACAATGTGCTTGTTACTAGATACAGCAGCACAATCCAAGTCAGAGTATACAAAACTATATTCTAGAGTAGAAGCGAATAATTGTAGATACGATTTTAAATCTAAAACATCAGATGCCTAGATATAAAATATGAAGCATGTTCAAGATCTCTGTAGTGCAATAGAAAATAGAAACATAAAAAGAGAAAAAATTATGAGCTAAATTAAAATAGGCCTTGATAAATGGCTCACAGATTGCACAGGCACAATATTAAGATTTCCGTTATCCCCAAGTTGATGTACAGATTCAACATAATCTCAATGAAAACTGCACCTGTTATTTTAAAGATATTGACAAATTTGTTCTGAAATTTGAGCTGAAATGTCAAAACCTAAAAAGACTGTGAATATTTTAAAATACTTAAAAAATTTTTTGAAAGATGAACAGTTAGAGGACTGTGTTCCTTTTTCAAGACATATAAAGCTAGAGTGATGAAAATTGTAAGGTGTCAAATAAGAATAGACAAGTAGACAAATGAAATAAAGCGACCAGGAGTAAATACAACATATGTTATTGGTTGACCTTTGGCAAACACTGATCATAAATGTAAAGTGATAAATCAAATCTCATGAAAGATCAAATTTCTTATCCATCAAAAGATAAAATTAAGACAGAAAATCATAAACTGTGACAAAATTTCAATACATGTGTCCTTAAAAAGAACTCTTACGTTGTTGATTATCTATACCTGGTGGGGAAGCTGTGGCAGACATACTGCAGTGGGCTATTTGTTGTCACTGAAAGCTATAAAAGGTTCACTAGCACTGATCTATAGGGACTAAAAATGAACAATAAAAAGATAGACAATGTAATTTAACAAGTATCACAAGATTTGAACAGATGGTTCATCAAAGAGGTATTGGATGATCCATAAGCTTATGACAAGGGAATCCATGTGATTGGTCATCAGGATCATATGAATTAAACTATGACTCTGTCAGGTCATCTAAACCAACTAACAGCTGTAAAACAAAAAATGACACCTTCCACTATCAGCGAGGGTGTGAAACAAGCGAAACTGTCTGCAGTGTAGAAAACTGCAATGTCAAACTGCTTGGGTGAATTGTGACAGTTTCTTAGAAAGGTAGATTTCTATCTATAGTGGATTTCTATTAAAAAATTGATCCGTGTAGCAAAAAGGAGTGAGAGGCAATACACAAACATTTGAGTTTTGTTAAAATTTTATTTACAAAGACAGGTGGTAAGTCAGATTTAATCCACAGGGAGTGGTTTGTTGATACTTTATCCACACTTCATAGAAATTCTATTGTTATAAATGGAAAAAAATTTTTAAAAATGCATACTGACAATGTCAAATGAAGATGAATGGACAACACAACTATTACTGATGAGAGTATAAAATTTGTGCAAGTATTGTAAAGAGTAGTTTGGAAGATTTCTTGAAAGTTTAATATATAGTGTAGGTCTCAGATAGGTTATATACATACTTATCTCCATAAGATACTACAAGAAAAATTACCAATGCAGTTGTACTATTTTACACTCATATCGGTTCCAATTCCATCACACAACAGTTTCATTCCCAGAGGAATAACACCCATAGGAAAACTACATTATTAAAAGAGATGCTATACTTAAGATAACTGAAAGCATACGTCCACAGAAAGACATGTGTGAGAGTGCCAACAATAAGCTCAATTATAAAAACCAAAAAATTGAAACAAGTTAAGAGCTCATTTACAGAAAAAACTGAAATAAAATGTTTGACAACTTCATACACTGGAATACTGCTTACCACTTTGAAGGAAAATATAAAGTGCATCTGTAGTACATCTTGGAGCCTAAAAGGCAGACTCAAAAGAGCAATTGTAAAATCCTAAGAAGAAGATAAAACAATTTGGTGATATAAATCATAAATAGTTGGCTCTGCTGAAGTGAAGTGACTAGAATACAGAACATTCTAAGTCTTGTTTTGGTTGGTGGTGTGGAGTTGCATAGAATTGTCAAAATTCACTGAACTAAAATTAAAATCAGTGATGTGATACCATGCAATTTATCTCTCTCTTTTAATAATCAGAAAAGAGGAAATACTAACAAAGACACCTTCATAGTCCTTGAAAAATATTCTGATTAACTGTGAACAGCTAACTTATTCAAGTAATAGCTGAACTGCGTATATTATTCAGGATAAAGGACCATTTACTTACTAGTTTTGGCACTGGTCTATTTCATGGTATAAATATCATCAAAAGTATTGTATGTCATCTGTGTTTGTTTAAGTTTCAGCAGTGAAGCAAAAACTTCCAGAAAACCAGTAAATCACGCCACTTTTGTATTATATTTTGAGATCTATAAAGCACATACATTTTTTCTCATTTCATTCTTAATATACCTGTAAGATATTAGCAGATTCATTTTGCTGATAAAAAAGAAAAAGTAGAAGGAAGTGAGGGATTTCTCTAAGACTCTAAAATTAATGCCATATGTACTAGAACTCGAGTGCTTTTCTTGAGTCCTAGTCTGTTTGAATTGCTATGTCACCATATTGTAGATAAGGTGGTTTAGAGAAAGACATTTTTTCTCACAGATCTGAGGCAACCAGGGAATTCAAAGATCAAGGCCTTGATAGATTTGACGTCAGGGGAGGACACTCTGATTTACAGTGTCCCACATGGTGGAAAGAAAGAGAGAGATTATCTTTCTCATGGTTTTTCTTATAAGGGAATTGATTCTGTTCAGTGAAGCTGGAACCCTGTGAATTAACTATGTTTCAAAGATGCAAACAGTCTATAGCAGCATTTGACTATAGAACTTTACTACTATAATATACATAAAACCTGTTCTTTATAACTAACTACTACAGATCACATCTTGAATTTTTAGGTGCTAAATTGTATATGAACCTGTTTCTCCACTAGAATTTTTTCTAGTTTTGCTTTGTAATTGCCCAGTGATTTTTTTCCAGCCTCTTTATAAGAGGAACAAAATATGAAGACACTTAAAATGCTATTTTGTGAAAGAAAAATAAAACAACATAGGAGGGAAATATCTGATATTTATTGATAAGCAGAAGAGCTAAAAGTAAAACAGGAGTCATTTTGAAGATTAATATGACAGGATTGTTATAATCTATTATCTTTGGATTTTAGATCAGTGATATAAATTAATGATTATTAAAGTATATATCCAAAATGGTCTGATAGATCAATTTTATATCTTTTATAGTGTATATAATTCAATGGATACAATAATGATACTGGTATTTCTCTTCTAATACAAAAAAATTCTAAATGTCTTTGAAAAATGCCAGACTCAGAATGTAATTTTAAACTAAAATGACAAATAAGTTAAATTTGCATGTCACCCCTCAATTGCTGAGTGGTGTCTTCTTGGATGACCGTGGTAAGGATTCACAGTCCTTGGTTGGGATTTTTATAAGTGTCATTCAGTGGGCTCAGGATGAGACAGTGATGACTTTCACACCATATTTGGGACATTCTGTGGCTGTAGCTTCGGGAATTTTGAGTCATTTCCTTTTCTTTAATATTTCTGTACTTCCCTCTAATCATGTCACAAGAACAAAACAGTTGCTGGTCCTTTATCTAATGTGTCTAAAAATTGAGAGGATGTGTCAGAATAGGCAATATACATAGATGTGTAGCGACAGATGTACTGCAATATCAATCTGTCCTCTTTAGGTTAAGACCTCCCTAGAACCTGTCATAATACTTGCATCACCCAGAGCAATCTCTCATTCAGTACCCTAGACCTCTGTGTCTGCTCATATGAGAAACTTTTTACATTTCTGTCCACAGTCGATTTTCAGTGTTATAAATAGTGTAACACTTCAAATTTATAATTCTTCAAATTCTGTCCATCTATTGATACAATGAGTAGTTTTAAGAGGTAGGAAATATTCCGATGTCTTGTTTGAAGGACAAAAACAAAATCAAATAAGTGAATAATCAAAGAAACAGCTTTCTTTCTTTTTTTAATTTAAGAGAAAAAAGACAGAAAAGAATGGCAAAAAGCAAAAGAGGCCAACAAATGACAGCAACAAATCCAAAACAGTAACATCATAGGTTCACAAAACAAGATAATAGGAATTTGACAATGGTTGCAGTATTGCATATCATTACCCTCAAAAGGGTTGTTTATATTAACAGATATAGACATGTAAAATTGTTCTAAACATATGAGTACTAACTCTTCTTTTTCAGTAACTAATACATTTAGTCGTATAGTCATTTTAGTTATTTTACATATACATGCATACAATTTTAAGTCTTTTTCCTTTTCCCTTCCTTCTTTCTTCCTTTCCCCTTTCCCAATTACTTTTGCTCTTTGAGCAGTTTCTTACCCTTACACAGTATTTATTGTAGATTTTGGATCATATATACTGTTTCAGTTTCTTACACTAGGGAGGCAATATGGTATTTACACATGTGAGTTTGATTTATTTCACTTGAGTATGGTCTCAAGTTGTGTCCATTTAGTTATAGAAGTCTCTATGCAATCTTTCTTGATAGCTGAGTAGTACTCCATTGTATAAAAATACTACATCTTAAGCTTTCTTTCTTAAACTCAGAATGTCACAGAATTTCCATGCCCTGACTTTCCAATCTTTAATTCTTAGCCCCAGTCAGAGCATGTGCTGGCACACAATATACAGATACAGTGTACAAAAGCACAGTAATACAAATATACAGGACCACTTGGAGGAGGCAATACACACTGAATATATTGAACTAATTACAAACAACCCCACTGTCCATCATCCAGCTCGTCTAGTAAGTCCTATATTAGAATCTCTGAGTTCAATCAGTTTAGGTCCTAAAGTAAAGTATGAGTCTTAAATACTAGGCATTTTTCTTTGTGTATATTTGCTGTTTGTGCTTCTTCATCTGAGAAGTGTCTATTTATTTCAGATGCCCACTTGTGGATTGGGTCTTTAAGTCTGGGAGGTGGGTCTGGTTTTTGAGTTTTTTATATATTGTAGGTATTAGTCCTTTTTCTGAGCATAGCTTATAAATGTTTTTCCCATTCTGTAAGTTGTCTCTTCAGTTGGTTAGTGGTTTTCTTTGCTGTGAAAAAGCTTTTTAATTTGATGATGTCTCAGTTGTTGATCTTTGTAATGTTTCCTGTGTGATTAGAGTTTTATTCATAAAGTCTTTGCCTACACCTATGTCTTCAAGAGTTTACCTTTATCTTCTAGCAGAGTGAGTGTTTCAGTTTTAACACTTAGATCTTTGATCCATTTCAATTTTAGTTTAGTGCATAGTGAGAGATACAGGTCTTGTTTTAATCTTCAGCATGTGGAAACGTAGTATCTCAGACCCATTTATTAAAGAGGCTATTTTTCTTCCAGTAAAAGTGTTTGGCTGCTTTGTCAAAGGTAAGGTGGCTGACTATGTTTGAAGGTGCTGCTATTCTGTTCCATCCATACTTGGGTGGTTATTTATTTATTTATTCATTTATTGCCAGTTCAATGCTGTTTTTATTAGAGTAAACTTGTAATATGACTTCAAATCAGGGATTATGATAACCCCTGCATTGCCTTTGTTGCCCAGAATTGTTTTTAATATTCTAATCTTTTCTGAATTTTACAGTTGTTTTCTCTAGTTCTATGAGGTATGCTGTTGGTATTTTGATTGGGATTGCACTGAATCTGTATAATAGTTCTGGGAGTATGGCCGTTTTCATCATATTCATTCTGCATAACCAATAACAGGGGATATCTTTCCATTTTCTGATATCCTCTTTGATCTCTTTTTTTTCGGAATACTGTAATTTTCAGTGTACAGATCTTTCACTTCTTTTGTTAGATTAGTTCCTAAGTATTTAATTTTTCTTGATTCTATTGTATAAAATGTGGTTTCCCTAATTTCTCTTTCAGTGAAATAGACGTGTACAGGAAAGATATTCATTTCTGAGTGTCAACTTTGTATCCTGCTAAGCTGCTGGTTATTAATTCTAGGAGTCTTTTGGTGGAGTTTTTGGAGTCATCTATGTAGAGTATCATGTTATCAGCAAATAACGAATTTGGTCCATATGTATGACAAATATGTACCAATAAAAAAGTTTTAAAAATAAAGAAAACATCACAGAAAATAAATAAATAAATAAATAAATAAATAAATAAATAAATGCTAGGCACACTTTCAAAGCAAAGTAATATCTATTCTGATAGCTTCTTAGCACACACCCTGGTATATAGAAACCAGGAAATCTAATGTCAGAACAATCAGTTGAAGTGTAAAACTGCATTGATTATTGGAGAAAAATTTTAATTTGTTCTTTTTTACTTTTTGGTTTAACAGTTAATGCTGGGATGATTTGCATCACCCCAAAGCCAATACTGAACCCATCGCATGTAACCCTGGGGTTTACAGGCTGATTGGTGCTTAACTAAAACAACCGACATCCACCAAGACTTGCTGTAATGTAGCACTAATTTGAGCCAATTGTGTTAGTAGATATAAGAATAGTCAATGATTTTTTTTTCCATTCATGATAACCCTTTTTTCAATTCTAATATTTTTCAGATGTGCTTGTATAAAAGTTTTATTCTATTCATTTTTTAAAAAGTTTTATTTTATTCATTTTTAAAAGATAGAAATTAATATAAAGATGTAACAACCAAGTCTAAGTTGCATGTGTATCTATCACTCTCTCTATATATATACTGTATTATATATAGTATATATAGTATACGTACAGTATACTATATATACTATATATGTAATTTCTTGTGCAATTATAGAGAATAAAAATAATATAGCACTCCAGAATTTTTCAGAGAAATCAATGATCTACTGAATGAAAAATTATGTTGTAACAGGAAAAAATTCTTAACCTGAGATTTGACAAAGGGAGGCAGAGTAAAACTGTTACTATCAAAGCTGTCAGGGTTCATGAGCAAATTTTGCAAAACTGAAAATAGTTTTTTCATATAACTATATGAAAAATTCACTTGTAAATGTGTAGTGGCAATGTCTCATATATGAGTCATCCTTTCTTTTATCAATATTTGTCCTTAGTAACAAGTGGCAGTCATTATTTTCATTTTACAGATGAAAAAACTAAGAACAGAGAATAAGTGATTTCAAATGAGTTCTGGGTCTGTTTTCTTGATTCCAATTCTCTATTCTGTCTTCTACACAAGACATACTTTTAAAACTGCAACAACCAGAATTCTCTTGGATGGAAACTTTTTGTAATTTCAAAGGCATAGAAGAAAGCATCAGTCATCTAAAACATTTATGTACAGATTTTAATGTTATTTGTAATCATTTCCTTCCAGCATCTGTCTTACTTGAATAATGGACCAAATAAGTAGAGCTAACATCTAAACTCAGGCAGCTGCTGCTCGTTTGAGAGAAATTTCTGAGTAAGAGTCTGCCCCCTGCTGGAGCACAGTCATCTATGATGAGTGCTTGAAAAGGACTTTGATTCAGCAGCTACTGAGTTTGTCCCTTGTGTACTATACTGGGCCTAGGAAGTAAAGGAACCTAGATTCTTTAAGCTTCTTCTTTCTCTGAGAAGGGCCTTGAGCATATAGAAGTATTATGAAATTTACTTTACAGAAAGTAAATCATTTCTCTGTGTTAGAGTACATACTGGTTGTTGGCTTTGTGTACAGTGTCACTTAGGGTGATACTGTAATATACTAGATAAGTCTATTGAGCAGTGTAGAGAGGGATAGAGGTAGGGATGATGGGAAAAGGGTGAATTTGATAGATACTTCAGTACTAAAATGAGAGGCTCTATCAACACCTGTTGGGCTGACTGATGAGAGGAGTGGAGGAAAGACATGGGTTGAAGAGCATGACTGGATTTCTCTCTTGAGCAACCACAATGCTGATGATAATGTCATAAACAAATCAGATGGGACTGGAGCTTTTTAATGAAGAGCAGTTTAATTATTTTTCTCAAAATGTAACGAGGGACTTATGGATCTATATGTATCTGTGTTTATTTGCTTGCTTAACATTCGGAGGGTCAGAAGAGATATAATAATGCATAACATAGAAATATGTCACAGTTGAGGTTAGGTCTAACCAGTGTTTCAACTCTGTGAACTCTGTCCTGTCTCACCAATGGCAAAATTTCCATGCCTGTCATGTTGTGGTGTGTCATAGAGCCAGTCCACTGGCAGTGATTTGTTCTATTTACCAAGAGCATTTGTAGCTTGAAATTGATTTGTTAATTTAATGCAGTGACTGGCAGGCATGCTAGGAATAGGAAGTGAAGAGAAACTCAGGGCCCTGGATAACAGGCTGAAAACTTGGGATTCTTCCAGGCTGTACACACGTGGCTGTCCACGTGTTGCCTGAGCAACCTCAGGACTTCTGCCACTTTCTCTTTTCTTACTGTGAAATGACAGCAACTGCATCTGTGAAATGCTATGGACATCCACCCAGTCAGGGCAAGAGGCCTTAGTGTGACCATATCTTAGCATTATGGGGTTATGAGAGTCAAACTAAAAATACTCCAAATGCATACATAATTCAGGCTAAATCAATTGGTTGGAACTAGTAGTTGTAAATATAATTTAATGTTTCTTTAAAATACTTCCTTTGTAATAGGAAAACATATCAACAAGGATTTTATAGCTACATGTATTTCTACTATGATATTTTATTCTCAGATCCTCACTGAGACCTAGGCAATAATTGTTGCTTGTTCTTAAAGATAAATACATAACATCAAGAGTTTCAATGACTTGCTTGGAGTCATTTTATAGTTCTCAATATAGACTTGACCAAAGAACAAATCTGAACATTCACAGCAACAAATAGAACAAGGTAATTTTGTCACCTTCAGGAATTTGTGACTGTCTGGATGCATTTGACTGTCAAAGCCTGAGGGTACAATTCTATGGACATCTGGCTGGTAGAAGACATGGTAGATGCTGTGAAATATACTACAATGCACAGTATAGCCCCAACCTTGTCCCATAAGCATATGCACACCACAGAGAATTGCTTAGCCCTAATTTTCATACTGCTGGAACTTTAGATTCACACAGGTTGTGGGAAGATCAATGCTGATATGTAACTAGTGAGCTAATTCTTGGGAGTTTATCTCTGTCTCTCATTTTGTACCATTTGCAATTTCTAGGGAAAAAAACCCCAGTAGATACGAAGATGGGACCACATAGTCACTTAAGAAAGTGGTATAAGATGTACATTGCCATTTTTACATTCCAGGAAAAATTTGGGGATAATGTACTACTATTTTATCATTATTACATAATGTTTCACTTAGTCTCAAGTTAATAAAACTTTATCAAAGAATAAAAAGGATCTAGCACCTGGGCATGGTGGTGCATGCCAGTAGTCCCAGCACTTGTCATGTTGAGGGAGGAGAATCACCCGTGAGTTAAAGGCCAGCCTCGGCTACACAACAAGATCTTGTCTCAAAAAAAAAAAGAAAAAAAAAATAAAAGAAAAACAAAAACAAACAGATCAAGGAAAGTTTGTAAAAATAGTTGACTCCAGGCAACACAAGACACTAGACTCTATCTATCTATTTACATTTATTAGAACACATATATACATAACACATACATATGCATGTATATGCATTCTTGAGTATGCAAACATTTGTATAGGTATACTCAATTTAATTTTGCATGCAGAGTAGATATAACCATTTTCTCGGAGATTTGTTGATTTTTCTGAAGCTATTTCAATCATTTTAATATAGCCACATATATTAAAATACAAATTTGGGGTTCATGATCTTAAAATCACCCAAAATGAAATTCACAACTTAATATGTAATCGAGGCTACCAATTTGTCAAAGTCAATTTTTCATGAAAACATAAAGGATATTAAATACTTCAAATCCTCTGGATAAGTATCCAATTGAAAGCATATTATGAGACTTTAAAATTCAAGTATAACTTCAGATTTGGAGGTCAACCTGCACGCTATAATAAAGATAATCTTTAAAATTGGTATCTTTAGGTAGAAGTAATTAATTTTGTAAGTTCAGAGTTCCATATGATTTCAGCAAATAAAAATATTTTCATTTTTAAAATTCTTTACATGATTTGAAAGTAACTGGTATGAAGGGGATATAGAAAGAATTAGCAAAAAGGACTAATCTGCAAGTATTTGGGAAAGAATTTATAAGGACTGTTGAGCTTGATTGGTCTACAGAGTGGAGGGAGAAGAGTGAAACCAAGAGGAATCCCCGAAGGATCATTGGTACTGAGTTCTTGGGCTGTGGCCTCATGGATATATAAACATGTAAGATATAGCTCCATCTCATAAACAGACATACATAAGTAGAAAAGGTGAAATATTAAATTCATAAGACAAAAATAAAAGTTAAGGAATAAAAAATATTTTATAGCTGAATTGAGTAATAGTTTTATAATTATGTCATTTGACTCTTGAGCCTTAAATTATACATTTATGGTATGATATATGATAGAACAAAGAAGAAAATAAAAAAAAATGTGCCTCATCTAGGATGAGATCTTAATTGATTGAAAAAATTTTCACTTATTTATTTCTAGTGCTGATAATTAAATCCAAGGTCTTTGCACTAAGCTGCACTCCCAGTCCCTTCTTATTTATTTTGAGACAGGGCCTTGCTAAGTCACAACTGGGCTTGAATTTGTGATCCTTCTGCCTCAACCTGCCACAGTGCTGGGATTACAGGAGTATGCCACAATAATTGCTATTTTATAAGCCTCACAGTCTTTACAATGTTACTTATACTGCAATGACTACTTAAATCTTTGCCTACTGTCTTTTCTGCAGTCCTTACCTCTTGGCTTGCACATCTTGCTTACCCTCAAGATGTGAACGCATTTGGGGAGGGTAACTTTTTCATTTTTGTTTTCCAAATTTCTTATAACCATGATGCGATATACACAGTCTATAAGATTTGTTTGAAATAAAGTAAGAGGGTAGCCCTGGGTAAGCTCTGGGTAAGTTTTGTTTGTCCTTAAGAAATAAGTAGACTTCCTTTACTTATGACACAGGAAATTGTATACACAAAGTTAACACTGTAGGCAAAAATATTCTTCTGAGACTGAAGGCAGGAGTCACATTGAGCCCATGAGTCACTTTCAAGAAAACATCTCTGTCTTTTTAAAAGCATTTAGGGTTTCTGGGGAAAATATTCAGCTTCAGCCCCTCTTGCTTACTAAAAGTCCTTTGCATTCTGAGAAGTGATGTACATGAATTGAAAGACTGGAAAATGTGAGTGATAATGCATCTACCTTTGGAAATCTCCTCTTTAGCAGTAATACCCCATTTACTACTTGCTCAGAGTAAATCTCCCAATTTGAGAGTTCAATGCAAGCAAATATTCAGTAATGTTATTTTGTCCTTGTGTGGAATCACCCTACAAAATGTTTTTCCTTTCATTTTGTGCCTGTAAAAATGACTCAAGCACAGTTTTGTTTTGTTTTGTTTTGTTTTCCCTGTAACATCAGAATAGGAATCACTGCCCTAGATCAGCCAGGTAGGGAGCTGGGTTGCCACCTGCCCCAGGTATTGTTAGCTAGTGTTATGGGACATTTCTCTGTCCTTCAGACACTCTTTAGAACTACTCTGTTTAGCATATGTTTAAATGATATTACAATGTATCTTAAATGACAAACTCGAGGCCTGCAAATATCATTGGAAACTCAAGTTCTGGCAACTCTTGCCATAGGTTCTTAAAATCAGTAGCAATCAGAAGTCATAGACATTCATAATTGTTTTCACATAGCTCTAGTGTTTGCAAGTCCAAAACTAAATTTCTCTTTAAGTTGGAACTTGAAAGTTCAATGTGGTTTCAATAGCCAAAAAACAAATAGACCAAACCAGGTACAGTGAGAATCTCTGAAGAGAAGATGTGCTGCTGTCTAGTGTCAGTGCTAATGATCTTTAAGAGGAAACCTTCATGTGATTGAGTTGAATATAATACCTAACCTTTCATAGGGCTTTATGAGACACTATTAGTTGCCTCCCAATATACATGAACTCTTTTTTTTCCCCTCCCAATACCATATAGATTGTATTGAAAAACTGGTGGTAATCAGTCATTTTCAGGCTCCCTTGCTGGTAAGAGTGACCATGAAACACTTTGACCAAAAACCTGAATGTGGTTAAGGCTTGGCTCCACTGAAGAAGGGGTGCATGCATACCAGGTATAAGATCTTTTCCTCTATCTCTGTCCCTACTTGGAGCAGACATGTCCCTGGAATCGAGCTGCCATATGGAAAGCAGAAGGATACAAATGTGACAGTGGTCCAGCGGAAAGTAGAATTTCTGGAATACCAAGATAATCTCACTGAATATCATCTCCATGTCCAGCAGCCTACCTACTATGGTCTAAAATATAGAGAAGTCAAGTAAATCTCTAGTTTGAGTAAATTAAATTGAATTCTATTTTACTGGAAACTGAATTCAGACCTAACTGATACAATAATAGTTTTGTATTACCCCTGAAGTACTAAATAGTTGTATCATTCAATTCAATGTCGGAGTCCAAGGGAAAAAGAAGCGGAGTATAAATTCAAAGGATAGACTGTGTACAAAGTTATTTTTCTTTGAGAAATGACAGTGGAATATGAAGAGAATAGAGGCAAGTTTTAAGTGACAGAGAAGACAGAAATGGGCTTCACATTTGGACAGAGGTCAAAAGGATTAATGTGAAAAATATGTGATTTATTAATGTATGTGCTGATAAGGAAGGAGCACTATTATTGAGTTTCTAAATTAGAAGTTGATGTAATAGTTACATTGCCTTTAACATTATATAAATGTAAACACGAGGTCACCAACTAATACAAAACTGGGTGATCTTTAGGAATTACATTTCGAAAAGTTAATAAAAATAACAATTCTTTTTGCTGTTTGGAAGGCTACTTCTTGTGGATAGTAAAATGTGAAAGCATTTTAAAAATATTTTAAGAAATGCAAAATATTTTGCAAACAAAGCATCTCATAATGCATAACTGTCTTCTCCCTGTCTGTCTGTCTCTTTCCCTCTCCCTCATTCTCCTGGTTTCTTCCTTCCTTTTTGTGGTTCTCAGGATTGTGTATGTTAAGCAAATTCTGTTCCACTGAGCTATATCCCAAGAGAGAATTGAAAATCTTAATAAAGAACATGAAATCCTATTAAAATATGAGTAAGTGACACTGAACAGATGAATGAAAGATCTTCTCAAATGAAGAAATACAAACGGTCTCTTTATATGCCCAACATTGTTAGCCATCACACAAAAATAGATCATAGTTGCATTGATATTTTACATTACCTCAGTTAGAAAGGCTAGGATTAAAAAAAAGACAAACTAAACAAAAAATAACACATACTGGTGAGATTGTGGAGAAAAATGAACCTTATACTCTGTGGGACTATAAACACCATAAGATACCTCATGGAGGTTTCTCATAAAGCTAAACATAGAACAATCATATTAGGACCAAGCAACATAGTGAAGGGCACCACAAATTCAGTGACACTGGCATCAGTCTCCACAGAGCAAATCAGAAACTTGCTATGTTTGCAAGTAGCACAACCAATCACAAGATACAATTTCTGGTCCTTCACATACAGGTAACAGGAAGCCGAACCACTTTTCTTTTTTTTTTTTTAATAGGAAAGGTGATATATGGTGCGATGCCAAGTGAGTATTAGATAAAATCACTTTCTTAATGCATTATTTAGATGAAAGAAAGATAATCCCTGCATTATAGATACAAAATACCCTTTGGCCATTATCCTTGGGCCACTCTGACCCTTTCACCAGCCTGCTGTCACTCTGCAGGGTCTTCTTTCTTGCCTTGAATATGCCCTCATTTCCTTTTCTGTGTTTCCAATTCTTCTTTGGAACACAAAGAACCTGAAAAGAAACCCAAGGACTTCTCCATCTGGTAAGAATATGATCCAGTTTGGGTGTATCTATGGAGGCAATGAAGTTAGTATACAAAAGAGACACCTGTACACCATGTTTATTGTGGTACAATTCACAATAGCCAAGGTGCGGAATAGCTTAGGTGCCAGTGAAAGATGAGTGAATATGGGAAATATTATATATATATATATATATATATATATATATAGTTTGCAGTAAAATAGATAATACTGAAGTATATGACATTGAGAAAAATAGATCAGACACTGAAAGACAAATATTGTATGATTTCTGTCATATGTGGAATCTGAAAAAAGACTATCTGAAAATAGGAAATTGACAATGGCTAGAGACTACTAGCAGTTGGGAAGAAGTAGTGGGGGAGGAGAGGGTAGACATGATAAATACTTTTATGGAAAAGTCATAGTGAAATTAATTAACCTGTGCAATTAATATATGTTCATAAGAATCATATGATGACATGGGGAAATGGACAGAAAATGATTATGATCAGACTTGTACCATTGTCTGAAAATAATAAAATTTAAAATTTTTAGGAAGTTTCTTTAATTATTTTTTGACTGTTTTCTTTGTGTATTCAAAGTATATCATCTGGTATCTGAGATAAACTTCTAGTTACTCAGAAATGTTATTCTTTGAAGCATTATATAATCAAATATAATTCATTTATTGTTATTATAATCATTTACAATTTGTTTATTGTAAAGGCAAGGTTAATAATTGCTAAAATATTTAATTCTCATATATGAATGTAGAAATTTCAAGAACTACTAAAAATGCAAAGCATTGTAGTGCATACAAAATAGTATACATTTTACAAGTTTATGTAACCCTTCGTTTACTCCAAGTATTCTGGTAGTACTGTTTGGAGGTGAAAGAGAGAAAGAATAGAAATGAGAAAAAGGATAATAGAAAGATTAAAACTATGTGATAATATTGTCTCTCAGTAATACTGCAGTTTTGATCTAAGAGACACTGGCTGCATTGTTTGCTATTCTTCTGTGAGCTGTCTTTGTGCTTTCTTTGATTCCAACCTGTTTGTGTGTAATAACTGATAGTGTCTGCCCGCTATTCATATGTGAAATCTCTAATCCTCATCAGGGTTCTGTTTGGACACAGAGCCTCTAAAAAGTAATGGAGGATAAATGAGTCCCCAAGAGTGAATTGCGGATGCAATGAGATTAGTATCCTTACAGAAAAAAAGCATCAAGGGAGCTCACTCTTTCTCTTCGTATTTACCTGGGCTAGTGAGAAGAAATAGGAGGACATAGCAAGCAGGCAGTTGTCTGCAAACCAAAAGCAGCCCTCTCGCATGAAACATGATTCAGTTTAATTGATTTATTAAGACTTTGATTTTGTACTTAGTCTCCATCACCATGGAAAAGTGAATTTCTTTCCTCTCAGTCAAGCAGTCTGTGGCATTTTGTTATGTTAGCCTGAGTAGACTAAGAAACTCTTATACACTTTCTAACTTCATATTGTTCCAAGACTTCTGTCCAAGTAAATATCTATGATGGTCTACAGTGGCTTTTGAGATTTCCCACATGGATGCAAGGTTTTAGCTTCTATTTTAAGTGATTTTTGCAATTTAAATTGGATAAAAGATCTTGCTATCTGTCTCTGCTTGCTGATGGCAACTTTTATTCTGGTCAGGAGAGAAATAAACAGTTCTAGTGCAAGGCCATTTCTAGAAAAAATATATTATATTTCATATATTTGCGCACAGAAGAATAGAGCTGTGTATTAGTCAGGGTTCTCTACATAGAAGGAGCCAAGACAAGTGATGATAACTAGTTAGCCAGATAGATGAGAGGATATTTATTAGGGAAAATAACTTACTACAAAAACTGAGCACTTCTACTACAAGCCTTTTACTAGGTAGAAATCCTGGATATTAGTAGCATGGCTCAATTCAAAGTTCAGAGGCCTCAGATCCAGAAAAACCAGCAGTACCAGTCTCAACCCAGGGCTCCAGCTCTAAAATCCAGAGGAACTGCTCATGCAAGCCTTAGAATCTAAAGATTGGACAGTATGATATCTAAGGGCAGAAGAAGAGTGTATCCAAAATCCAAGTGAGAGGAAGCGGCAGTTCTACAGAACGTTGGTTGTCTTGACTACATTATCAACTCATTGAAATAGACTTACCTATTTTCTTCCTTTAAACCCAATACTTAGAAAAGTATGTGCTACATATTGTGGATTCACTAAATATTGAGTGAATGAAGTTATTGAATGAACCTAAACCAATGAGTATTCTGGGACCATCCATTATGTAGTTTATTTAAAAATGTTCAAAGAGAAAGGTGGAGACTAATTATTCTTTATACCATTTTAGGATAAAATGCAGGAGTGAAAAGTAAAGAAAAAGCCAATGAAGTTATATCAAATAAGTTTCTTGTAGTTGGAGGAGAAAGAAAAGAAATAACCGGATTTGAGGAGTTACCCTAATCACAATGGAAGACTTCAACTTGCAAAGAGCAATAGTCCATTGGCAGAAATTTGGCTCTCTTCTATATATTTTGATGCTAATCACTTTATCAATGCCTAATGTCTGCAGTAACCTGGAAATGGTGATAGGAGTCAGAGGGGTCGAGCTCCTGTCTCTAGGAGCTCAACTCATAACACTGACCTGGCTTGCGAACAAAGCATTCAGATCTGCAAAGCTCATTAAAGACAATACCACTTGTGTAAAATAGCAAGATTTTTAAAAAGTGGAACTCTAAAACAAATGGTACAATTACAAAAGTCTTAAGAGTGTCATAAAGTGTCTCAGGAATCTGTTCAGGATTGGTTATTATTTATTTTCAATATTCAGCACTTAAATAACTCAGTCTATCCTAATATAAATCTTGATCTGTGTTTCTTAGGACATGATGCTTCTGTTTCCTATCTTGAAAGCCTCCCATATACCTCAGGAAACAAGAACGTTGAGCTACACATTCTTGGAATCTACACATACATATTGAGTTTTACTAAACTTTTCTAAGCTATTTGTGAAGTTGTTGAATTGGTTAAGAAGGACACTTTGTTCTTTAAAGTAAATTGAGGTATCTTCCTCGCAGTGTTAATCAGTATAGTCACATACCATAATTAGTGTTTGTAGGCGAGAAATCTGAAGACATAATCTTTTCGATAGTTTGCTCTGCAGTTGTTAAAAAAATAAAAGAAAAAACAATCTACCTCTGAAGGTTGAAATTATGGTTATTTTTTAAATTATCAGAACACAACTAAAAATAATAAGAAATAATCATATTATCTGGGAGATGCAATGAACCTTATGATTATTGATAAAAAAATAAGTTTTTAGTTAATCATAATGTACATTCACTCAAAAAAGGAAGCTATTGTAACTCCAGTAAATACTGTTAGGCCTTTAATCATTCCTGAAAATGTATGCCAATAATAATTTTAAGTTATGTGTCTATACTAATGATCCTAGAACTCAATTACAGATTTGAACCAAAAGCTCATGTCACTAATCCTGTCATCTTATATTACTGCATTTTCACTCATTTTTCCCTTCGATGAGATATTGGCTGACATCATTTCCTGATATGAAAGATCCTTCTTTGTTCTGCTCTACAGTGGCTTTGGGACTGACTTGATCCCAGTTCTCAGTACTCAAAATTATCATCTGCTAGGAATGATATTACAAATATCAGAATTAATCGCTTGTGGAGTCTCTTTCCTCCCCAAACTACTCTCTTTTGAATATGTAAAATAATCTGCTAGACATCTCTACTTGTTTCTTTCTCAGTTGCAGCAGGGTATCTGTTGGCCTCTGATGGTCTCATGTAAATTGAAAGAGAAGATAAAGTGTATTTGTATTAGCACAGCAGCAAAATCAATACTAACAATAGCTGCCATTTATTGAACCCCTGGTATCTGCTGATTTTCATGTTAGTTGTTTTATGATATATGTATTCTTATTTTAAAGAACTTCTAAGTAACTATTATTGTCTCTGCACTATCAGTTAAAAAAGGGAAGGTCGAATATTTAAATGACTTGTCATAATAACATAGGTAATATTTAAATTAGTAACCAAGACTAGTCTGCCTTTCTGAAATACTCCCAGAGTTTTCATGAAGACCTCTACATTTTTTGCATATTTTATTAGCTACACGAACAAAAAATGATGGACACCATACGATGAGTGCTACTCTGGGCCAGGCTCTGTGTTGAACATGTCCTCAGCATCCTTACAAATCTTATTTGTCCAATACATATTTGTGTCATGTAATGGTATTATTGATTAGGCCATGAGTCATGCATAACACTTAAGTTGAGATTCAGTTACCTATCAGTAATCACATCATTTAATCCTTCTTTCTACATTGCTGGCTCCTAGTCATATTATCCAAAACCATGGCCTATTAAACAGTCTATTAAACTGTGACCTAGGTTCTAATCTAGTCTCATTGCATTTACATTTAGCTGCTTATAAACTCCCTGGATATTCATATTCTTTTATGCCTCTGTACTTACATTTCTTACATTTAGTTTTTCCAAAATGAACTGATTTTCTTTCTTTGCTCAAATTTCTTACCTTCAGTAAAATTTCCCTTTATGGTCCTGTCCCAAAATGGAACTATCTTTCTTTTCTTGTTCTGATAGCACTTCTAATACACTGTGTAATAGAGTTTATGATTTTGAAATTATGCTGTTGTGTATTTATATACATGTGTATATACATGTATATATATTTTTTCTACATTTTTGACCTTCATTCCACTGTAAAATAATGAATATATGTTGTTGAAATGATAATACTTATTTTCTTTTTATAAGGTAGCATATTTTCTATCAGAAAATTTAGAGATTTCAGAAATTTATAGGGAAGGGTGTCATTCCTAAGGGCATTACATGTAGTTATTTTGAATAGATAAGTACATTTTATCTCTAATCATATAAAATAAATATTGTGTTACTTGTGATTAAACTTCATAGATTTTAATCTGATTTTAAAATACAGAATATTATTTAAATATGCTCTATATACTTGAAATTCTTAAAAAACATAAAATTTGATGGTCAGTATGATAAGAATTTGTGTATCTACCATGATCAAATGATCAAACATGCACATACACTTTTTAAGACACTTTAAGATATGTTTTACAAATATTTAAAGAATTTATGCTAGCCGGGCGTGGTGGCGCATGCCTTTAATCCCAGCACTCGGGAGGCTGAGGTAGGAGGAGCATTGTGAGTTTGAGGCCCACTTGGGCTACAACGCGAGCACAAGGCCGGCCTGAGCTACACAGTGCAACTCTGCCTCAAAAAACCAGGGCTGAGAGTTTGGTTCAGTGACTTAAGCACCTGTGTGACAGGCGTGAAGTTGTGAGTTCAATCCCCGGTGCCGAAAAAAAAGAATTTATGCTATTAAATCTTTATTATCTATTTAATTCTTCTTCCTGTATTTCATAATTTACAAATATTACTCTGATTGAGGTTTCCTTTTTGATGTAATTTATCTCCAAGTTTGGTGTTAGTGCAGTTACTATGAGGATAAATTTAATTAGTATTGTTTAGTTATAGTAATTAAACTGCCACTGCATTCCGTATTTTTATGCAAAATTCAAAATAAGTAAATGCCTTTCAGATGTATTTCAATGACTAAGTACAAATATATCATAAATAAGAAAACTCCAGTGGTACTTTACCAATTACAAAAATATCAAATATTGATAACCAATGCAATATTTTCTTGGAATATCAGAATGTATTCTTTTCCACCAAGATTTCCATATGGTCAATTGAACTGCATTGAATGGCATAGTTTAAAGCATAATACTTGTATTGGCATAAAGTTACAAAATATGCTTAGAAAATATTGTAGTATTGCTACTACTCAGCCGTAAAGATGGATAAACTTGAGATATTCATAGCTAAAAAGATGGACCTTGATACCATAGTCTCAAGTGAAATAAATCAGACACATGTGTGTAAATATCACATTGTCTCTCTGATGTGAGAAACTAAAAGTGTAAATAAAAACAAAAATATGTAATAGATTTTGTAAAATAGGAATAAATTGTTCAAAAAGAAAGGGGAACTAGGGAAGGGGAGGGGGAGTGGAAAGAAGGGAAAACTATTGAGAAAAAAGAATAAAATGTAAACAAAACTGTAAATGCAGAGGGGAGGAAGGGTTGAAGGATGGGGAGGGGAATAGGAAAAAAGAGTCAATATGTATCATGTATATGAACAAATTCCTTATGATAAATGTCATCATTATGTATATCTGAATTGTACCAATAAACTTAATAAAAAATACTACAGTGTGACTTAGGACACTGTCCACATATCAGTTACCTATTTCACAGACTATTCATTGCAAGCTTCTGTAGAGTCATATCTGCCTTATATTTGGCATACAAATTAAAAAGAGAGAGAGAGAGTGAATGGTAATAATAATACAAAGTGGGAGGGTAGAAAAAGATTAAACTTTTAAGAGTAATAAATCAGATAAATAAGCTTATGTATCTCATGGTTTGTCTTCCACAAGAAATCAAAAATCTCAATAAAGAGCAAAGCAAAAGATAGATAATAGCTACTGGGGAAGTAGATCTTTTGCAAAAGGGAAAGAGACCAAGAGATTCAGGGAAGGCAGAAGGAGAGAAGAAGGAAGTAAAAAATGAATATCTGTTACGAATTTGCACCAACTCCCCTTGATGAATGTAATCATTAGTGAGCATGTACTAAGTGTAAACATGTACTAAATAAATGTAAACATGTACTAAATAAATGTGAACATGTACTAAATAAAAATAATTAAAAAATGGATAGTTCTATGATTCCAACACTGGAAATTGGGAAAACAATGAATTTGTGCTAGACTCTAATAATGCAAGAGGACATATTCTGAGGTAAATGACATAACAGAAATCAAAGAGCTTTCATCTGAAAGGGGAGAAATAAATAAACTTAAAAGTGGGAGAAAAAAAGATTTTCATCCTTACAAAGCAAAAATGAAACAAAAGAGTGAATTACATGTTAGGCTAACTTCAAGTACCCAATTAAAGAAAACAGACTGTCAATCTGTATAAAAGAAAAAAATCTCACTACATTCTCTTTACAACAGAAATTTAAACTAGAACAATAGAGAGTAAAATAAATGGAAAAATATTAATGCAAACATATATTGTTTATCAGATACATTAGTCTTTAAAATATTATTATTAGCTACAATGAAGGACAGTTCCATTTGGAAAATATCTCTATTTTGAAACTATATAACCTCAATAATTTAGTTTGAAAATCTATAAAGCAAAAAGTAATTAACACAAGAGATAATTAACACAAAAAATAAAATAAATTAACAATTCTACAATCAAAGGAAAGATATTAACATCTCTCAATAATTGACTGAAAATGTAACAAGATCACTGGAGATATGAACAATAGAAATAATAACACTGATATATATACCTCATTTATTAGAAAATATAATATGCATCTTTTTAAGTGAAAATCATAAAGGAAATTAGTCACCAAATTTAGAAATTCCTACAAACATCATACTTACAAGTGATTTATAAATGTTTTTCATTAAAAGTTGGAGAAAAAAGTGTATTTGCTTTTGTATTTCTAATCAATATTTATATGGAAAATTTTTCAGTGTAAAAAGTAAGCAACAACAACAAAAAGTCAAAAGAAATGACAAGTAAATGAAAGTGTTAGTTGTCATAAATGATGATGTGCGCATAGAAAAATATTCACCGATAATTATTTAGAGCTAATGGTTGATATTTCGCATCACTGCTGAATACACTAAAAAAATTAAAAATAATTTTTGTACTCCATATTCTTCCATATATAGCACAAATAACCAGAAAGTAAAATGTAAAGTGATACTATTTATGTCAGTATCTAAAAATATGAAATATTAAGTGATGAATTTAATGCATTACATTCAAACATCTAAGAAAACTACACAATATGTCAAAGTTAAATTATAAAACATCTAAATAACTAAGGGATTACATATATTAAAATGGTTTGGAAAATTAAATATTATAAAAAGTTCAGTTTCCCCAAATGCTTGGCTAATTCCAGTTTAATACACTACCAGTATTATTTTTGTGGAATTTAACTAACATATTTCCAAACTTCTAGCTACTATGAAAATCTAAACTAACCAATACAGTGTTGAGCATAACAATTTGATGGAGTTTTATTTTAATGTGTCAAGACATTATAAAACTTCATTAATAATGGTTTTCTTTTACCATAAAGATAGACAAATAGGCCAGAACAACTGCATAGGAAGTCCAGAACATGTAGTATGCTTATTTGATTTATGATATTAATGTCACTGAAAAGAAAAACAGATTTTTTTTAATAATCATGTTGGCCTATCATATATCCATGGAGGAAAACTAAATAAACTTTGATTCTCTGCATCATATTATGCACAAAAATCAATTCTAGATAAAATGTAGACCTGAATGCAAAGACTACAAAAAAATGGCAACAGTACTAAAATAATAATGTAAACTAGGCCATATTTGTGTTACATGATTCCAGCAAAGAACACAGAATCAGAAAATTTAAACTTTACAAAAACAATAAACCAAAAGGCCAACCATATATAATAAATAGGCAAAACACTCGAATAAGATGTACCCTTTACTTTATCAAGAAAACATAGTCCTTATTTAAGTGGACTTTCCCCCCTATGTTGGGTAGTGCCAGAGCTCTATGTCAAGCAATATTCTGGAACAAAGACCAGAAAGTCCAGTACTTCACATTAGTGAATAAGAATTAAAAGTATATGTTATACTTCAATACTTTATTATTTTCTAATAGGTAATTCAGAGTATGGCTCTTAAAACTACTTTTCTAAGAAAAGACTTTTATTTCTGAAGCTTAAGAGACTAGAGCTGACTATACTGTGATTCATCAACCTCTCTACTTGAGTTTGACATTATCAGAAGGCTAATGTGTAAGCCTGAAGTTTCATTGCCCCCCCACCCTTTATTCCTATCAGCAAGCGTTCTGCATTTACTACCCATAATCTCTTAATAAGATGGTTTAAAGTAATACAGTTTTCTGCAACATACTGACTCCCTACCATGGAAGAAGTTTGGAAATGAGGAAGGAAATGCCATACTTTTGGGAACCTTGCAGAAAGATTACGAACACTTAAAACTAATATGTTTAACATAGATAAATATATATCTCAATTTAATCTGAGAGCTTTTTATTTTCTTTTAAGGTTTACATGCACATTTCATTTTATATGACAGCTTTTTATAAGAGAAAATTATTAGAAAAATTTCAATAAATAGTTAACCTTATCATAGAGAGAATTTTCTTTTAAATAAAGTAACAGTTTTCCTGATAATCAAACAGATCAACTTCTTTTATAATTCATAAAGGTAACATTCATCTCTTGAACCAAAGTATTGACCATGAAACTAATTTGGAATCTTGAGTCAAATAAATGTCAAGGAAAAAAGTCTAGTATTATTTTCTTCTTGACTTCAAGAGCTAGCCATCTTTTTATCATTTTACTATTTGAGGTAGCTTTCCATTACTGAGTATTTCTGCTCACAACCCTTACTGCTTTAAGTAAACTCAGATTTAATTTTAATTGTTGACTGTAGCTCCTTCTTATTTGCAGAATCTCTGTCTTTTAATCCATTTATGAATTAGCAAAGATTCTTTGCTAGTCATGAGACACTGGAAAAATTTGAGCCTGCTTTCATTTAAGCTTGGCAAAAGTTCTAACACATATTACACATATCTATATTCAGAGTTTCTCAATGGTCCACAGTTACATGTCCGCTGGCAAGGTGTTAAATTCAGTCTTTAGGAACCTACAGGTTAGTATTAATGACTCATAAGATTAAGAGAACGAAAGCAACATGTGTGAAAGTAATCAGCATAGTATCTAAAACTTTACAGACTCTACATCAATCTGACCTTAGTTCCTTCCTTCTAACAAGATAAAAGAAATCATGCTTATGCTGATGTTAGTGTGTTTTCTGAGTAAGCAGAAGCTAAACACTGTGCCAAGCAAAAAATACTTGTATGAATACCTACATTATTTAGGTCAGGCTAATAATTTAGAAGGGGGTTATATATGGGCTCATTGAACGCCAAATGCAATTCATACCAATATTCACATTTTACAAGTTCACTGTAATTTTCCCTGACATATTTGTTGCAATTTTTTTGGTGTTTTGTATGTATTTCATCTTTAAGGAGTTTAAAAGCTAAAACTATCTTCTTGTCTGTGATTTGTTATTAGCAAATTCAAGTGTATAATCCCCACTTAGATTTATATAAGGTGACTTCAGAAAATGTATTTCGTTTTCAACTTAAAATTTACTAGCATGAATAAAAGGAACTTCAAGAAAATGCCACTTGTCTTATGATTATACATGGCTATCCCCGGAAGACAGTATATTTCAAAGACTACAGTCTGCATTTGTGTTTTTAATCTTGTTTTATTATCAGGGTGTTTTGACAGATATAGTGGCCACTGGAAAACAAATCCAACATAGACAAGGAGAGAATTTATTCAAAATCTTGTTGCAAGGGAGAAGACCATTGCATCAGGGAACATGCTCTGACCATAAAATCTTCAAACATCTCAAAGGTCAGGCAGGAAAGGATTTTGTTTCATTCGAAGGAGTAAACAAGCCTGGAAAGAACAGGTGTCAGACACTTAATCACTGAATGTTTTTGCCGTCAATGATTCTGAGGAAGAAGCAGCTGTCTCTCATTCTGATTTTGTCTCAGTTTGAAATGAGTTGAAGCTTAACTTCAGAGTCCTGAATGGAGAAAAATTTAACTGCAGTTTTAACTTGTTAATGGATTTTAATTTTAATTTAATTTAAGTTAGCCTTGGGAGGGAGTAAGCATGGAGTTTAGTGATATAAAGCAAAGAATAAAATTTGGAGACTCTATGTCAGGTCTTGTCAGAGGAAAAAAGGTTGAGACCCAGCTCTTATCTGAGTAATGTACAAAAGGATGGTTCTTTGAGATTGTTTCAGTATTACAGGTTGAATAAAGTGCAAAATTGTTATGACCTAGCTAGATAGCTGGATTGTAGTTTTCAATCATTAGTAGGTAGGCAGATAGCAATAAGGAGTCATACTGTTCTGATTCACAGTTTCATAAAAATTTATTCTTCTCTTGCGGGAAGCTAACACTCAATATTCAGAGCTCTGGTAATGTTACCAGTTTCAATAAATTCTGAAATGAATTAGTCTTAGTGACTTCCTGCAGTTTCTAAAAGGGGGTATATTAGTTACTCCCTTAATTACAGAATCCTGTAATTACAGAACATTATCAGACACACGTAGGCATTCTATTACATGCTGATCGAATGGCAATAATCTATACTTACTTAATAATTACTAAAAAAGTAACCATTCAACCACTTGATTGTATGAATACATTGATAGAAATATTACCAATAATCTTTTCAAATTTAAGAAAAATTCCTTAATATAGATGATAAAATAGATGCATTTTAAGGAGAAGCAGTAAGGTATGAAGGAAAGAGTGAAATTTTAATTTATTTTTTGTCCTTTATTAATACATGTTTGTAGAATACAATGATCATATTCATTATAGGGAATTGATATATCTAGATAATATATTTAAAATTTTTTTTCCTTCTCTTCCCCCCCCTTATCTTTTGAAGGATCAGATTCATTTATTTACCTTATAAGAACTTACCAATTAATTATATAGTCAGATTAAGAAACAGACTGGTAGACCAAATAAAACATAAAAACATATTAGACGATTATACTAAAACAAGGCATACTTTTAGATACATTGTGCTGAATTACAATAATTTTTCTTTCTCTTGCATGGTTTCTCTTATATGAAAAACAGAATGATCAGTTTCTTTCCCTTTCACTTTCTGGAGTAGGGGAAAGGAGAAAAGAAAGAAGGGAAAAATTATATATATATATATATATATATATATACACACACATATACCTCATAGATAAGTATACATATCATACATAATTGTACTACTATAGATATATGTCATAATTATACTGCTAATCTCTATTAGTTCATCAAAAGGAACAGTTTGTGCTTTCATTGTTTGATCATTTTTCATGCCTATATCTTGTAATCTGAACAATTACTTTGAAGGTAACAATACCCAGTACATTAACCATTGTCAATCTCCTATTATTTTGGTTTGAAATTCTGTATCATCGTTTTTATTCTTCTTTGGTTTTAAACTTTAAAAACTATGACATTTTAAAATCAAACAGACCTGAGTTCAAATTTTCTTTGCCAGAAATTAGTTATGTCTGTAAGCAAATAACATGCCTCATTTTGCTTCAGATTTTTTTCAGTACAATGCTACTTTGAATAATTCTTCAGAGGAATTGAGATAATATATACATTCAGTTCTCATTATATGTGCATTTTGCATTGCAAATTCACTCACTAATATTTACTTGTAACAAGCAAAATCAGTATGTGTGGCATTTTCATGGTAGTTAGCAGATGTATACAAAGCAGCATAAATTAAGACACTCAGGTGCACATACCTAGCTAAAGTCAAACAAACTATGATCTGCCTTTTAGTGTCAGTTCTCACACTGGAAATAGAATGCTCTAATTTTAGTATATGTGCTGCCAAAGTGAGCACAATAGTATAGTCAATTTAGTTTCATGTTTTTCACTTTTGAATTTTTCACTGGTCAGTTCATTAGCCATGAATTCAACAGAAAAGAGCAATACACATTAAACAAGTCATTTTTAAATGCAAACACACCTCAGCCAAGGTTATGTATGATTTCAATTGGCAAAATTACTTGTAATCAAACATATGAACCTAACCTTGTATTCCTCTTAGAAGGAATGCTCCAGCATTTGTTAATTCAGCGTTCATGGAGATTGGGTGAATTTGTCAATATTCATGAATAATGAGAATCGATTTGTGTGTCTCTATGTGTATAAACAAATTTAATGTTTCATGCATTATAGTGACAAAGGATACTGCAACCCTCAATTCATGACCAACATCCCACACACAGTAATATCTTCATATTCTTCTGCTAAGCATAAACAATTTCATGCACATTAAAATTTCTCTGTGACTATAATAATAATTCAATAATTATTCCTGGGTACAGATAAGAGTATTTCATTGAAAATAATAATGAGAACAGTTTCTGAATTTCTAGGAGGAGTTGTGAGATTCTTTGAGTGAGCGACAGCTGAGGCTCTTTGTCAAGGATATTTTATACAACAAAATGACATGTGCAGCTATGGATCAAACTATAATCAACTTGTAGGTTTACAAATATAGTTGCTGTAATGCTTAGTTTGGATAAGACTCTTCCAATACCCAACCTGTCTTCTGGAAGAGGCATTGTTCTCAGCTCAGTCCTGGTGCCCTTGGCAAATGCAGGATGCCATAAAAGAGTTAAGACTGAGCATGGAATCTTCCAAGCACCCGGACATCTAAAGACACTCAAATATTTACACTGGATGCCTCAAGGACTTTGCCAACTGAGGCACAAGCCATCCAGAGAATTTTGATCACTGATATTTGCTAGGATCTTCCTGCCTAATGTCCCTTACCTTCTTTCAGTCCTATAAAAAGGCCTGCTTCTCTTTGTTCCCTATAGATGACCTCTTTGCCTTCTGTCTGCCTGCGCCCGGGCACAATAAGCCCTATGCTATGTTACCTTTACACAGACCCGGGGGTCTCAGCTGCTCTCTGCCTCACACTGTTTCTCACAATTTCTTAACTAATATTGACCCAATAGTGAAGAGAGACTCACATCATGGGAAGATTAGCTTATCAATAACTTCTAAGGTAGAGAGAATGAAAGAGATCCTGAAAAGGGATCTGAATATGGATCCAGAAGTCCGATCTAGGCTCACTGGACCTAGTGGTGCTGATTATAGTGTAATCTCAAGTTGCCGTTTATCTCTTGGGAGGGCTGTGTGCCTGCCCATCATGTCTCCATCCTGAGGCCTGGCTCTCCTTAACTTCACCACCAGCCACAATTTTGATGTGTTCTGAGGGCTGGGCTCCTCTCTGACTGCGTATTAGTTTCTATTTGATTTAGCTGTCTGTAATACAGACTAAACATCCACATTTTCTAAGCCATGGAATATAAAAAACACCCTACTTCCACAATTAACATGCTGGGTTTTTTTTAATAATTTACCTATTACTCTAGTCTACCTTCTCTATAAATAAGGTGAATAGAGACATATAGAAATAAAATTATTCTCACTCTGACATGACTGATGGAGACCACGTCACCACTTTTTGGTCTCCAAAGTCACTTGACCAAAGCAAGACAAAGTCTGAATCCTACAGTTCGTCCTTCTAACACTCACTTACTGGGACATATCAGTTACCCATACCCCATATTGTTCCTCACTGTGATGTAAAATGAACTCATTTGTTTAAGTACACATTTACCCTTCATGGTATTTGACTGGATGGCATTAACAACAGATGCAACTACCATGAAAAAATGGTTTAGTTGATTTTATGAATAGGTTTGTCCAAGGTAAACCATCTGATAAGTAGCTCATATGGACTAAGAAAAACAACCTGTGAAATATGTTTCACTCCTAGACAGTTAATTTTATTGTTGCAGGTGTGTTAAAAAAAATAAAATTTAGAAACTTTAGTGTATTATCCATGTATTTTATTTCCTGGTGCATTCAAGTCTTGAGATCTTGTAGACCTTAGAGGAAAGTGTAGCTAAATCCTGGAGACAGGGAACAACTCCCCAGCGAGCCTTTCATAGGTAAATCAACTGATCAGAGCCCATTGTACAAACATCTCCTTTTCCCATCTCTCAACTCTGGGCCAGGATTCCACTACTCTGTGATCAGATAAAAACAACTAGGGACAACTCCTAAGCTGAAGAATCAACACCATTATTTAACTTGGCCAGGGCCAGGCTTGCATTTATAATACCTTGCCATGGAAATCACTATAAAGATTAGTTCCTAGTTCACCCAGCCTGTACCCTGTTTCTTCTTATATGTCCTTCCTGACCTCAGTGCATCTCATGTGACCAGCAATGACACAGTGTGCCATTTTCCCTTAAGATCTGTGAAATAATATTTTCAATGGCAAATATTTCATCAGTTGTCTTTGCCATACCTAAATAGTAATAAAAATCTACATTTTGAAACAGTTTTTGTCATGATAGAATTTACAACTTGAAATGGGAGACAAGATAAGTCACCCAAGAGAATTCAAAAGTAAACTCAAGCATAATATGTAATTAGTGTGAAATTCCAAATGGGAAGGCAATTGTGATAATGGTTGATATTGTTGACAGGAAACATGAAAAGGCTCTACAGGAGATTAAAGACCTCAGTGTTTGGAGGGCTGAGGTGTGCTTGTTGAATGGGAGAATGGTGAAAGTATTTGTGCAGAAGGTGATGAATGAAGCAGTGATTTTGTCCCCTTGTGACACTGCTTGACTGAAGCGAGGTATTTTAATTATATGGTTTCAGGTTGTTTTCTGTCTAACAAATTTGATCAAATAATGGGATAAAACAGGTCTTGGTGATATCCATTCTTAAAAACAAGTGTCTTTCTGACATCTTTTTAGAAGCAGAATGAAATCCAGGCTCTAATTTTTATTCTGAAGAGAACATTCTAGAGAAACATGACACTTATGAACATAACCTTCTGTATCTAAGCAACACTGCTTTGAAGTAGAGGACAGACTATTGACATTTTATAACTGGAGTTCTAAGAACACCAAAAGAAAAGCCAGTTGTGAAGCAGAAATAACTCACAGGCCAGGGATCCTGGAAAATTGGGATAATTACTGAAATCAATTCTAGCTTACAAAGAACATAAAAGCTGAACACACACTGTTAAATTGCATTCTGCTCACCTGTGGTTTACCATGCTGTTTTTTGTTCTCTGATTTTATAAAGGCCAAGTCGAATTTCTAACTGATTATTAATGATACACATTTGTGGCAATAATTGAAACACGAACCTATCTCGGCTCTTAAAAATCTGTATCTTATATAAATTTAAAACTAATCAAGTGGAATAAAAGCTACTCAATTGATTTCAGCAAGTGATATTTATGTTTAACATGTTTTGAAAATAATTTTCAAACCATTTTAAAATGCGACTTATAAAGTGGCCAATGCTACTCTGATTCGAGATTACTTATCAATTGTCCCATAAATCTCTAGTAATTATACATTTATTACAATATACCACATGGGCCACACACAATTCATGAATCATCTAGTTGGTATTTCAAGGTAAGGGATAGTTATGCTTTTAAGTTCTGCATTATGAACAATTGCATTGATATGGGGAAGGAATGATGCATAGTGTGCTTGCTTCATGCTCAATGAACAGGTGAGCAGGAGAGTGATATTTCTGCCTACTAGAAAGAGCAAATGACTCAACTAAAGAAACGATATTAATGTGGCTCAAGTCTACTTAACCCATAAGAAATCAAGGTAGACTAGTTAGCACAACTCTGCCGAAACCTTAATCAATTCCATGTGATCTTTAAGCTTATTGCTAGAGTTTATCAAAACAGAAAAATTCATCTTACTTTCCAATCATAATTCATATTTATGCCACCTGAATGATGGAATTCAGGGAGCATGCAAAGATCAAAATTTTTAGAAGTAGGCGGACTTAATTTCAATTCTCAAAATTGCCACTTCCTAGTAGAATAATAAAATGTAAGTCATTAAATCTCTTAAAGATTCTATTTTGTTCATTTGTACAATAAGTATGGCACATTCTAACATGTATGAAGATTAAATCAAAATTTATATAAAAGAACAAGTTTGTTCCATGGTGGGTACAAAAGAGATAGATCATTCTTTTAAGAAGTAATTAAAAAATAAATTGGGATCATCAGAAGGAGTGGCCTGAAGTCTCTCCTGAGCATTCCTGAGGAGGAGCGTTATGAGTTCCAGGACTGCTTGGTCTACAACGTGAGTGCAAGGCCAGCCTGAGCTACATAGTGCGACCCCGCCTCAAAAAACTAGGGCTGGGAGTTTGGCTTAATGGCTTAAGCGCCTGTCTGGAAGGCGCAAGGTTGAGAGTTCAATCCCCAGTGTCGCAAAAAAACACAAACAAACAAAAACAAAAAAACACAAAAAACCTGAAAAGTGAGGGGTTGGTCTTTGTCACTGACCACTCGCCTTTCTGAACCACTCCATCATGGTGTACTGACTCAGTACTCAGCCCCTCCCTGACCAATGCCTGTTTTAAGGATTCAATCTGTAATTCAGTCACACCGAAGTACTTCCTGATCTGCCTTCCTCTGGCAACTATTTTCAAGCTTTTAAAATAGGAAAATAAAAAGATTAACTAGAATTAGAAGCTTTGCTTAGTGCATGCATGTTCTGTGAATTCAATGTGTGTGGAGAGCAATGTGTGAGAGAAGGGGAGAGGACTTCCAGAGGTGGTGGGAAGAAGGATGTTTGCAGACTAGGAACGTTGTGAAGGTCAATAGAATATTGACTTAGCAGATGTATCGTTATGGATTATAAGTAAAAATTTATTTCTGAAAAGAAATATCCTCTTTCAAACTGCAATATGCTCGTATTCCATTCAGATTATTTTCTGGAAATATAATCATAATATAAAACACTTTAGCATCTTTTTTACTCTGTCATAAAGCTTTAAATCAGCTTTAAAATAGCTTTTCTATTCAAAAGTGACCCATACAAAATTTAAAATCTAACAGTGATGTAATGCACTAATCTGCACAAAACTCACACTCTTACAACACTTTAAGAAAGTGGTATTTGTCTATTCTCAGGCAGTTAGTTTTATTCACTTGTTTTTGTCATTTCTCATGGTCAGTCTACTGTGTTGTTGCTTAGTGCTATGTCTTAAAGAGAATTGCAGCTGAATGGCAGTGAGGAGCCATAAATTAAATTTGGGATTACTAGCAATTTGGTACGAAAACATGGATAGATTATTTTTCTTAATTTCTTTAGCTTCTTTTTGTATTTTCATCTGTAAAGTTAAAAATTTGTTTTTGCCTTTTCACCACCATTTGGCTCCTTGCATGCATATGGCAGGATCTCCTCCTGCATCCAAAAAGCAGGATTGGAAAATTGATTTGGGGAGATGAATGAACCTAATTAATGAAGCAATGCTAAATGCATCCCTTTTAACATTCAATAAAATTTCCAGCATCCAGGAAGGAGTTTCACATGATTACAATATGGCCTTCACTGCATGTAGCCTGAAGATTTCCTCCCAAGAAAAAGTCATAGGCCATTGAGTCCGAATAACTTCACATGAAAAAAGCTACATTTTCAAGAAAATTAAATTGGGTGAATGTGCCTAAGGCCCAAAAAGAAGCACAGTTTAAAATTTAAAAATAATTTGACCTAAATCTCTAATGTGAAAAAAAATGTTGATTATATTATATAGTTATTTGTGGTATTTGAAATGAGTGCCCTTCAGAGTCTTAATTTTACCCTCCTGATGCCATGGTGGAACTGATTACAGAAAAATAAAATTTAATCTTCTCCTAAGTCATATGCAGTTTACCAGTGCAGTTTAACTTTGGGCAATTTTATTGGAAATTAAATGATGTCATGTAACAGCAAATAGAATTAGAGGCAGTGTGAATTCCAAGACCCTGGTTCTTGAAGCAGCATCTCATCAAATGGATATGCAAAACACATGTTTCATTTTCTCTTTGGTTCCTCTTGATTTTTCTAACCTTTCTCCATCCTATGGAAACAACATTCTGATACAATAATGATCTGTGGGCTTGCATACCACATGCTACTCTTCACACTAACTTCCTGTTCTTTCTTTGAATTGTTTTCACTTTTTAAATAGACTGAAATCCATGTAGATCTTAGGGATGACTTTTCCTTAAAAACAAATATAAACTTTAATCTATTGAATTTAATTTGTTGATCATACATTATAAAAACTGGGCAAAAACGAAGAAGAGATATACATATATAGATGGACAGATAGAAAATAGATGAGATTGTCATGAAATGTTTCTGGCTTAGCCTGCTGGTAAATGTCTATCAACCAATAGCTGAAAAAAAAAAGAAGAAGAAGAGGAAAATTCGTTCCACTTGATAATTTCAGTTGTAAATACTTCTATCATGCCTAGTCTCAAGCTACTGATACTATTTACATTTATTTACTATATACTAATAGATATAAATAATAAAATATAAGAAGTGATATATTTTGAATATATCAATTTATTTTCAGTCTAATTTATTGAACTGTACATTAATGTGATTTGATATCAAATAATGTCAGCATTCAACATTTGATTCTCAAAATTTCTAAACATTTCATAGTTTGTTTTCATGGCCTGGCATGATGCCATAGTGATGCCGGAAATTATAAATAAAAGAAATAGGCTGTAGGTTTTGGTAGTAAAGTTGGGACATAAAGTTTGGTTTCTGAACTGCTGATATTCTTTAAATAACAGTTGAAACAACTTCCTTTATTCTGGGGTTGTCCATACATTATTTTAGGGTTTAATAGTTTGGACACTTCTTACCCTTAGACTGGAATGACATGGCTATTTCAAAAACTAAATTTCTGAACAAGTGGCATTACATATTTAATCTCAGTAGACAAGCAGGTATTTGCTTGATAGGAAAAGAGATCACTACAGTACCCTGAGATACAGTACACTCTGCAGCTTTATGACTCGTGTTCCCGTCCCTCCCCCTATTTATTATTTTTGCCATAGGTAAGTTATTTAAATTTTCTCTATTTCTATTTGTTTACTTTAAAATGTACAAAGCAGCAGTCTTTACTTCCCAGGTTTCCACAGCGTGGCTAAAGCGGTTAAAGCAGCTTATCTATCATTTCCATTAGGCTTTTGTCAGAGTACCCCCCTTTTGGAAAATGTCGTTTCTAAGTCTTCCCATGTGTAAGGATTCCCACATGTGCTGAGAGGTTGACATTGCTGTCACATATAGAGTACTATCTTTAACACAAGAGCCAGGACAGAATCAGAATTATGATCCCTAAGAGCAGATTCTTCTGAGACCAGTGTATGTTCTTTTGTCCTTCCTCAAATACAGTGACCGCTCTGCCTTATACAGAAGTGCTTGCATCTTTCATGGTGACTTCTTAATTTTCCTTATTTCAACCTTAACTTACTTAGCTTTTGAAATGCAATCAGTATCTTCTGTAAATAAAAGATGTAACTTATCCCATCGTTCTCTTTTCTACATGTTGAGAAATATAAAAAGTTGATATCCCTTTCTAACGGGAATGGATATTTCTAGTTCCTAGAATTCACAAAATTTCATGTGGCCCCATTTGAATAATTTCAGTTTGAGCAGATTGCTTATAAATATGGATCCAAATTTTACATGTCCAATTTTCAGTGCTACTTTCTTGAATACTGTTTTTTTTTTTAGTCATACAGTGGACATTTTTATTAATATTCCAATCATAAATGCTTGGAAGTTCTCCTTTCTATTCATCAAATGTCTACATCATCCCTCCTTTCAGAGCAAAGAAAATTAGTAACAGCATTTTTTTTTTCTGTTTTTTGCTTGTTTGTTTGAGACAAGGTCCCACTGTGTATTTCAAAACCAACCTGAGCTATGTAGCCTAGGCTGTCCTAGAACTCATGATGATCCTCCTGTCCCAGGCTCTGAGTCCTGGGATTACAGATGTGCACTGTTATGTCCAGCTAGTAAGCATTTCTTTCAATCCTCTAGATTAAAGATAATCAAAACATATAACTAGTTTTCCTTTCTTGATTTTCCATTTTTTTTTTTTTGATTAGGTATGGTGAAAATCATCCCAGCTGTCAGAACCATCTGTTCTCAGTATTTCTGTGTGTATGTGTGTAGACTTGTGTCATGGGAATTTTAAAACACAGATCATATAATTGACAGTAAACTGCACTCATTTTTTCTATCTAGATAAATTATTAGGAACTAAGTTATGACTAGTATTTTACAAAAAGATATGATTCCAAGAAGTGAAATTTAAATACAAATAAAGGGAAAACATACAATATTTTCATTTCCTTGAATATGGCAGGTAAATACATAAGAGAAGAACAAGGAATAGGATCTTAAAAATCAGAACTCTCATGTTTTCTATCTAAAAAGACTGGATCGATATAAAATTTTAAAAAAAGTCTATTTATTCTTTCATCATCAACCTAGGTTCAAATTGATTATTATCTTTGCAATCAGACATTGGCAACTAATTTTACTCATTCATACAGTACATTTTCTTTCACAGATAATGGGAGGGAAGTAGACAAATACAACATTGTGAGCAAGTCTATATTATCTGACACAATCAGCAATGTTTATAAAAACTTTAAATTGAAGGAAGTGATGCCCTTTGCCCTTTGCCACATTTACTTGTTAGTGAAGATTCACCTTTACTTTAGTTTAGACAATGTAGTAGTCAGCCTCTGACATAGTCCTACATGATCCCTACCTTGTGGCTTGATGACTTCTGATGAGTATGGGCTTTACCTGATAACTGACTTCTGATGAGTAAAATCAATTGAAACATAAATTTAAATGTAAAAAAAAATGAAACACATTACTCATGCCATGTCACCTTTGTAAGGTAACAAAAGCACAGTTGTTCTTTTCCTTAAAAAAGAAAAAGAAAAAAATCTCTTGGGTTAGCATCTCTCACGTGTCACTCCCTTGCTCTCTGGGAAGCCAGCTGCCACGCTGATGCTGCGCCCTGAAGGAACTCACATGGCGAGGAACTGAGATTTTCAGTCAATAGCCAGTGAGACCCTGGGGCTTCTCAATAGACATGTGAGTGAATTCTGGACAGATCCTTTGAGGATTTATAATTCAGTCTATATGAATTGCAGCCATGGCCGGTATCTTGAATGTAATGTTATTAAGATTCTTGTCCAGAATAACCCAGCTAAAGACTCCAATTCATAATCCACAGACACTGAGACGATGAATGTTGATCATTTTAAGGTTTAATTCTGGCATCTTTTTTACTTAGTCATTATTAGTTGATAATAACACAGATTCTCTGCCTTTCTTATACACCTAATTTATTAGAAACTTAGAATTGGCGATCATAAACTATAATTTTCTCAAATCCCATTCTGTTCTCTCAATGACTACATTGAAAATATTGACTTAGAGAAAAAAAATTACAATTACACCTTTTTTGAGACTCTTTTATTTCCCAATATGTTCCAGTAATAATTTCTTTCAATACATGGAAGGTTGGTGTTTCAAGCTACCCTGTCTCTTTTCACCAGGCTATAATTTCTTTAGCAACAATAGTTTTTATCAATGAACAGCAAGTAATAAGAGAATGTATTTCATTTAAATGGATAAACTGTCATAGACATCTGTACAAACTATTGTTTTTCTTTAATTACAGAAAAGAATCAATAGTAAAGTCAATTAATATAAATCATATTGGCATGTTCTCATTTAAAAAAGAAGCTTAATTAAAAACCTTCATCCAAGAATAAGTGAGGTTCTAAATAGATAAAAAATAAGAAATTAGTCTAAGCTAAGAAGAATATTGAGTAGGTTCTGGATCATACTGTGAAATCATTTCCATACTTTTGATACTTAAGATAAAGACACATTGGATTTTTATTGGGTTATGAAGCTTGTACAATATTTTAGAGAGGTGAAGATACTCCATTTTGATTAATTTTCTTTGATTTAAGCCCAGTAGGATGTAGTGGTAACTGTCCATAGCAGTGATTATATGTAGCACATAAGACATTTACCAGATATATTTGCTGATTTGATGAGAAGATGAAAGAACAGTATTCATCTCTTCTTATGCATTGAACTTACTTATATACATAGTAGAATGATTGTGTTCAGTGTTTCCATTGAATTTGGTTCTGAGTTCAAAGTCATAGGATACAAACACATCAGTTACTGGATATTATTCTCAGAAAATGGAGATTAATGGTAAGGAAAATATTATCATATAAAATAGTTACCAGATGAAATGCACCCACAGGGAGATTTGGGATGGCTATGTTAGATACTCTATTAGTTTCCAAAGTACTAAAAAAGTAAATGAATGAATACATAAATAAATAGAAATTCCTACTGTAGGTGTAATGCTAGTTATGAGGTAGGAAAATTACCCTGCTAAAAGTTTCTTGGTAATAAAGGAATGGGAAAAGAGAAGTTCATAGCTGGAACTTTTTTTTTTTTTTTTTTTTTGTAGCACTGGGGATTGAACTCACAACCTCACACCTGCCAGGGAAGGCACTTAAGCCACTTAGCCAAGCTCCCAGCCCTGGTTTTTTGAGGCAGGGTCGCACTATGTAGCTCAGGCCAGCCTTGTGCTCGCGTTGTAGCCCAAGCTGGCCTTGAACTCACAATGCTCCTCCTACCTCTGCCTCTCGAGTGCTGGGATTAAAGGCGTGCACCACCACGCCTGGCTGGAACTATTAAAAAAGAAATACTGTACATTTTCCTGATCAACTGTGTCCCACAGAAGACATATGTCCAACAAACTTCTATTTCTTCATAAAATATATTATAAATTGTTGTAAACTATAGCTCACAAAGAAATGACAAATGCTTAGGTAGACGGAAAAGCTAATGTGGTGGATTGACAACTGGCGGTCAGCTTGTAACACCCAGCTGAACTGAGTCAGTACGGTGCTTGGTGTGGATGACTCATCTGAGGATTGTTGCAAACAACATAAAAATGAGAACTGGAAAGGAAGAAGTGGTTGTTGTTGGTTCTCCTGTTCCTGTTG
>RJWM01011253.1:0-60549 GCA_004363535.1 Dasyprocta punctata | reverse complement strand
CGTGATCACAGGGCTGAACTGGGTGCTTTCAGCCTAAGGGAGACCTCCTGTGAATGCTGGCTCACCCCGGGGGTGGCCTCTGGAGAGGTGCTGTGAGAGAGGGAGCCAGGAGGGTTGAGACCGGAAGGAAGGGGGACTGGGCACTGGGGGGAGATGGACAGACGGCAGGTAGTGGCCCTGCACCTGCCGAGCTCCAGCCGCACTCCACCTGCCCCGCTGCCCAGCAGACAGGTGCGTGTCCAAGGGGCAGCTTTGGAGCCCTTCCTGGGTGCAGGCACTGACATGGCTCTGCCTCCGCTCCCTGCGTGCCTCCATCGCCCTGGGCTCCTGCCATGCCTCTCCATCCCAGACTGGCCCTCTGTGCTGAGGAGGACGCCAGCCACACAGGTGCTCTGCTAGGGCTAAACCCAGGGCTGCTCTTGGCAGCTCCACCTGTTGCTTCGCTTTGTTGCGGGCTTAAAGTGAATGACTCAGTCCTGTGCCCAGTGGTCTCTGAGGCCACCCCTACTCCCTAGCCATGTTGTGATCTTATTGCAGGTTAGTTGTACCTTGGTTTTTTTGGTTGTTGTTGTTTTTTCACTTTTTAATGATGTTCTTTGGGCTTTTGTTTGTGTTTAGTGTCTTAGGTTCAAAACTACAAATGCTTTTGTTTTGTTTTGTTTCATGTTGTTTTTTTTTTTTTTTGAGACCTGGTCTCACTTGTAGCCCAGGCTGGGCTCAAACTCCCAGCTGTTGGGTTTACTGGAGTGTGCTGCCACACCCAGCTGATGCTTTAGCTATTTTTTGGTGTTTTATCTAAATCTGTCACCTAATTTAAGACCCCAAAGATTTGTAGTTGTGTTTCTTCTAACTGTTTTGTAGTTTCTGCTCTTATGTAGGAGTTTGATCCATATGCAGTTACTTTTGTTTTTTTCTGAGGGGAGGTGCTAGGGATTGACCCCAGGGTCTTATGCACACTAGGCAGGTGCTCTGCCATGGGGCTACCTACACCCTAGCCAGAATTAATTTTTTTTTAGAATTAATGTTTTTTAAAAGTGCGATGAAATAGGATCTGTATTTGTCTAGCATATGACTATACAGTTCTTTCAGTGTCACCTTTTACTGAAGAGATTGTCCTTTCCTGTTATTTTGGGGTTTCCTGCTTCTGAGCTTCACATGGGGGACTCACACAGCATTCTGTGTCTGTTGTCTCTGGCTTTGTGTACATGTTTCATCTGTGTTGTGTACGGCAGTAGTTCATTCCTGTTCGTGTGCAGTAGTAGTAGTCATTATGTGAATACTGCAGACGATTCCTAGTCCTGTTAGTGAATACCTGGGTTGTCTTCAGTCTTTAATTTCGGGGTAAAGCTGCCTTGAGCATCCTGGTGCTTGTCTTTTTGGTGGACATTGCGCTCCTTTTTCCTGGGGTGGGATCCTGGGTTACAGGGTGCACCTGTGCTAGCCTAGGACCCTGCCCAGATGTGGGAAGGGGAAGGGAGGCAGGTGCTGTTAGGAGAGAGGAAGGGTTGTTTCCTGGGTACCAACTCTCACAGCATCTGAGGGCTGCAGCTTCCCCTCTACTAGAAGGATGCTGGCTACTGCATTGACTGCCAGTTGCCAGAAAGGAGATGGGCTCTTTGCAAAGTGAGCAGCAGTTCTTACAGTGTGAGAAAAACCCAGACTTCTCCGAATTCACAACAGCAGTGCAGAAAATGTTTGATAACATATTGCCTGCTACATGATTAAGTTAGTAACAAAAGAAAAATAAGGAGTTAATTTTTCCTCTGGGTTTTAAAATGGAAACTTTTAATATTACAAGAAACAAAAAGTCATGTGGGAAATAAAGATAAATAACAAGAGGATAAAGAAGTCAAAACTTTTTTGTGAACCGGGCCTTGTGTTTCCTTAGTTCTCTTATTTCGCAGTGGGGAACAGTATCTGTCCTGCACTTTTGGAGATTAGGTGACATTATTGATGCACAGATGTTTGGGAAGTGGTAGCTGCTGTTAGGAATGGGGTAGATTTAACATTTATCAAATATTTGGGATCCAAGAGGGTCAAAAGTAAATTTAGCATATTCACTAAGATCCTGCTTTCTCATGTCAGATATGAAGGGCTTTGAGTTTGAATCAAAGCAAACAAGTTAGTGGGTTTTGCAGTTAGCTGCTCAGTGTCCACCAGGTTGCTGAGTACTGAAACCAGGTGGCTGCCTTTGAATGATCTTAATCGGTTGATGGTTTGCAGACTTCTACTTTGCTGTGTTACTTTCCTCGCACCCTTCTTAGTCAGTTTCTTCTGTAGATCATCAGTGCACTTTTTCTAACATCCTGCGACCACTGTCATCTAGAGAGGTGTAAGAAGTCTCAGAACATGAAGCTGGCCTGGCCCTGCACTGATGTCCAGCAGCCGGTGACTGGAGCTTCTCGTTCTTCTCCATTCAGTGGACCTTGTGCACCTCGGCCTTCTGGGAAGAAGGGGTGCACACAGTGTCGCATCCTCCTTCCTGTGCTGGCAGGCCTGGCCTGTTGGGGCAGGGAGCTCTGTGTATACTTGGGACACCAGGCCTGGCGCTGGGAGGGTGTGGGGAGTCATTTTTGATTTCTCATCCTGCGGTAGCACAGCAGCTAAGCTTATTTCCCAACTGCTGCCCTGGAGCTGGACGGTGTCCTCAGTCGGTGCTGCCAGCAAGCTGGGGCCTGCTCTGCTCATCTCGGGCAACATCTGTGACGATGCTTTTGTCTTTAAAGTCGCTTCACACTATGTGAAGGCTAGCAGTTCCAGATGCCTAGTTTACTGACAAGATGTGGTCTTAGGAGCTCAGCTCTGGAGAGGCCCTCCTGCTGTCATGCTGAACTAGCGAGAGGCCACACACACAGGACACCACACCTGGCTTCAGCCTGTCTCGAGCCCCGTTTGAGGCCGCCATAGATCCGTACAGTCCTGCTAAATATATTTTTTATCAAAATTAAAGTTCTTGCTCAAAATCCAATAAAGAACTCAGTACAGATGGAAGGAAAACCAGTGAGTAAAATCATTGATTTGAACCAAAGGGGGAAAGAAATCAGCCCTGTCTGTGCATTGCTGCTTTTCTCTGTTGTGGAAGCAGACCGTTCTCTGGGGAGTTGGCACAGGTCGGGGCCAGGGAGGTGCCAGCCGCTGCGGGAGGCCCAGATGGGGCAGGTGCTGTCCGCGAGCACCTTGAGCAGGCAGCTTGGGATGCTTGCTTTGGGACCTGGAGTTCAGTGTGACAGTTTATGGTCAGCGTCTGCGTCAGGGAAAACGAACTTCTCTTTTCCAGCCTGTGTGCTCTGTGGGCCGCACAGTCTCCTACCCTGTTTCACCAAAAGTCAATCTGTGTCTTACATTAATTTTTGCTTCAAAAGACGCCATAGGGGGTATTTTCGGGGATGTCTTTTTTTTCACGTGTAGCCTATATATTTTCATGTATAAAATCTACATCTGTTCATCTACAGAAATCTACATTTATTCCATTACAGTCATGTCATCTTCTTTTAGACCGTCCCCATAACTCTCCAAACCCCGAATTCCAGCCTGAATTTCTTACGACTCCATTTCCTGTAGAGCCACTGTCCCCAATCTCTCACATCCAGCCACAGAGCTCTCCTTGAATGGGCAGTGGTTCTCCGCGTAGCCGGCTCACAGTGCACTGGCAACGCAGCTGTCCGAGATTCCACCCCACGGATTCTTCACCCGCCCTCGGCCTCTTGCAGCCTGGGCTTCACAAAGTTTCCACTCAATCGAGTGTTCACTGAAGGCTTCCGGGACAGGGGTGGCAGCAAAAATGATGACAGCTAAGAATGATGGCCCACATGAAAGCGACAAAAAATCGAAGGCACCAAAATTCAGAAAATGTTTCTTTATTGCACACAAGTGTATTAAGTATGTCTGTTACGCCCGGAGGAGAACCAGAATGGGTCCAACTGGACCCCAACTCGCTGGGCCTGCGCAGCGCCAGCTCACATCAAGGGAGAACTGATCGACCTTCTGGGGTTGGGCGCTGCTGCGCGACCCCGGAGGAGAACCAGAATGAGTCCAACCGGACCCCAACTCGCTGGGCCTGTGCGGCACTGGCGCATGGGCTTGGAATCAAGGACGGACGTCCCCCCCCCCCCCCCGCCCCGTAAGCAAGCTGCTGGCTCTGAGGTCTGGCTAAATTGATGGCAACTAAGGTACATAAAGCAACTAAACGCTAGTGCTTTTTCGTAGATTTTGCAGGCCTCTGATCGGCACCCTGAATGTCTCTTTGCATGATGACAGTAGGCAATGTTGCAAATATGGGGGACTCTCTTCTGTCTTGTCTTCAAGGACCAATATGGTTCTCACCATTTTGCTTTATTCTGGTCGTTATTATTTTTCTCTTTTTTTTCCTTTATTTTATATTTTGTTTTTATTGATTTTGTTTTGTTTTGTTTTTGGTACAATTCTACTACACCTGTTGGAATGGTCAGCTAATCTGAAGATAGCAAGGTATGTTATAGTAGCTATTGTACTCACATTATGGGTCTTCGAAGTTCTGTACCAGTCCTACTGCTTTGTTTTGATTGACTTTATTCTGTTATGTTCTGTTGTATTTTACTATCTTTAAAATAAATTTAAAAAAAAGTATGTCTGTTACAACACACGACATACTGAATTATGAAGATTCGTATTAGACACGAGCACATCCGTTTGTTGTTAAAGAGTGTGCACGTTATTCATGCGTTGTGTCTGCAGTCCGATTGGACACTCAGCAGTAAGTCTGAGTTTGTCTGTTTGTGGAGGTGTTTGCCTCTTGTCCAAAAGTGCCTGCTTCGGTATTTACAAATATAGTAAGTCTCCAACTTATGAATGAGTTCTCTTCCAGGAGAACATTCTTGATTCGGATTCATTGGTGTCTTGGTTACTTTCCCTCGTTGCTGGGACAAAACACCTGACACACAAAATTAGGGAAGGAAAGGTTTATTTAGCTTACAGTTTTTGGAGGTTTCAGTCCATAATCACCTGGCTCCGAGGCAGGGTGGCATGGCACAGGGGCAACACTTCAAGGCAGCAGCCAAAGCAAAAACAGCCAGAGTAAAAGGGGCGAGCAAGGCTCTTCTCCTCCCTTACATTGTACACAGGACCCCCCACCCACCCACCCAGGGTGGGTGTAGCATTCACAAACATCCTTGCCTTCCTTTGCACAGGATGAGGGTATTTACAAAGTAAGACCCCTGGCTCCCTGCTGAGTCTCTCAGCTAAACTTCTGACCTCAAATTGACACAATGACCAGGTAACTGCTTGTGCTCTACACCCCAGCATGTAGAGCTGCTGCCTTACTTAATTAAGCTTCTAGACTTCTCAGGTTGACACATGTATAAACGATAACAATTGATAAGTCCTGGTAAGTCCGACAAGTGTGTCTTACACATCTTTGACACAAATGTACAATGTAAAGCAAAAAAATCCCCCTAAACAACCCCAAACACACAAAAATACTGTAAGTAAACTATTTTTACATTTACAGTTACCTTAAAGTGGTGGCACAGTATAGTACAACTATAAACTATTTTCACTTTTGTTCCCGTGGTTATTGCTTTGGACTTCACGGTCCCCTCCACGTCGCTGCTGCTCTTCCTCTTGCTTCTGGACGTCCTGGGCCCTGGCTGAGCACTGTCTGCTGCACACTGTTGCACCGTATAACAGGCACACAGCAGCCCAACGGAGACGATTTCTGGCAGACCTGGGCTACTTGCGCAATTTGTGCGCCTCTCTGAACATTTGTGTGGGGTGTCCATACTTTTATGTGTAAAAGTTTGTACCTCCAGTGTTCATAAGTCAGGAACTTACTGTACTTAACTATAATTGATGTTATCATTTAAGTATTAATATTTATTAATATTTAATTATGTATTAATATTATTTTATAATTCAGTGTGTCCATTGTGTATTGCAGCTGAGATACTAAATGCATTTGTCTGACTGATGACCTTAACTGGGGTTTATTTTTGGACTAGGGGCTTATCTTACAAACATCCTGAAAAATCATGTGGGGGCTTATTTTCTGGTTGGATCTTATTTCCGGGAAAGTACAGCACACTCCTGGGTGTGCAGGTTGGCTGGTGTGATGTCAGCACAGATTTGGAGTGGACTGACTTTGCCTCTTTTCCAAGATTAGTGTTTTGAGTTTTTTAACTGAACATTTGGTGAAAATGGTTTCAAGCATGTGACCCACACTTTGTGGGGTTTTTTGTTTTGTTATTGCAGTGTCAAGGATCTTGTGCTTGCAGGGCGAGTGCTGTACTGTTGAGCTACACCCTCACCTCTCCAACTTTCTTTTTTTGCTTTTATTTTTTTTAGCAGTGTTGGGGTTGAACCCAGCGAGCACTGGGTTACATCCCTAGCCTTTTATAATTTTGAGTCAGCAGAGTCTGAGTTGCCGGTGGTGGCCTCTAGCTTGTGATCTTTCTGCCTCAGCCTCCTAAGTAGCTGGGATTACAGATCTGTGACACCACACCTGGCTCACTTTCTGTGTGGCGTTTGTATTTTACTTTTTTTTTTTTTTTTTTTTTTTTTAGTGGTGGTACTACGAATTGAACCTTGGGGTCTTCAAACTGAGCTACATCTCCAGCCCTTTATATACTTCTTAAGACTGGGTAAGGCTGGGTTGAAATTTGAGATCCTCCTGGCTCAGCCTCCCAGATTGCCAGAATTACAGGTGTGTGCCACCATGCCCAGTGTACACTTCGGTGTTGTTTTGTTTTGGTATGGGAATTTAACTCAGGACCTTATGCTTGCCAGGCAGGTGCTTATGCCACTGAGCTGTATTCCTAGCCCATACACTTTGTATTTTTTACAGTAAGAATTTTCAAGTTCTGCTCTTTGTGTCACCATCCCTCTCCTTGGTCTCAAAGTAAGCCTAATCAGACTATTGTCTTCCACCCCCTCAAAACAGGCTTTTGCTATAACCAATTGGGTGACTCTTGGTCCACAGCTGCCTTCCAGGACAGATCCTACCTTGTCCCCACCTTCTAGCCCCCAGGCCCTTTTGCATTGACTGACTCCTGCCCTTGATCCCCAAGTACCCCAGGACCCTGAAAGTGTGAGTAGGTTGCTCCCTGCTCTGCTGGGGTGCGCTGGGCAGTGCCTGTGTGCGGCCAGGCTGGCAGGAAGTCGTCCTGGGCTGTGCCTTCCAGGTGCAGCTGGGTCTGGCCCTTCTCACCTCCCACCCCTCTCCCGACCTTTCCTTGTCCACAGGCTCAATGGTGTCAGTGAGTCCATTTGGTCTCCTAGTTACTGTTACTGTTCTTGTTCTTTCTTTACTAAAATGATGGCTCCTTAAGGGTTTGCTATCCTTCTTGCCTAGAACAGTTCCTCCGGAATAGTAGATATCCTAATTGTTTAATGGATCGTAACATATTTTAGACCACTGGTGCTGAACCTATGGCTTACATGCCACATCTGGCTGTTATTTTAAGTGCTCAGAAAGGCTCACTGTCAGTGTTCGTGACTCTAACTGGAGGGTTTCTGGTCCCTGCTGCCTTGGTGGTGGTCAGCGTATCAGTGACTGCCAGCATTCTAAACTTCACTGCAGGTCTTTGGGTTTTTTGTACTGGGGATCGAACTCACGCCCTTGTGCTTGCCAGGCAGGCACCGTGCTGCTGAGCTCTATCCCTGGCTTTCTGCTGCAGTTTGCCAAGCACTTTCTTCTGTTTCGTTTAAGCGCAGGCTCCAGTCAGCCCCGCACACCCTGTGCAGACCCCTGTTTCCATGCCAGTGCCCTGCCTGAGGGTGCCAGCCTCCCACCGTCCCGGCTGGCTTTCTCTGCACCCTGAGCTCTGCGATGTGTTCTTTCAGGTGTTGTGTGGCCCCTTGTTGATAACCTCAGGTGTCCCTTTCTGCAGCATTCGTGGGTGTCTCCACACACTGCTGTCTTGCCTGTACAAAGCTAGACTCCAAGGGTGGCTTGAAAAGCCCTGTCCTCCTTCCCCCGCTCCTCTCTCCTCCACACCCCTTAAGAAATTGTGGTGTCCTGTCCCTGTACCTTCACAGTGGGTTTCTTTGCTCTTTTTTTAAGTTTTTCGAGGTATACTTCTCATGCCACAGAAGTCACGTAGAAGCGGGTCATCTTTCTCAGAACCCTCCTCACTCTTGGCTTCTGTGCGTGTTCTGTTCCCCACTTTCCTGGGAGGCCCTGGGGAGTGTCCAGGGGGCTCTTTAGGGGACTAGGGCTGTGTGGCACCTTCACGGGACCAGACACAGCACGGATAAGAGAGCAGGGCCTTCCCACAGCTGAGAGAGAACAAAGCCAGGCCTGTGCTCTTTGTCCTTGGGTCCCCATTAGATGACACTTGCCAGCTGGCTAATGCCTGTGGGCAGAAGTGGCCAGGCTAGCCTCAGCCTCTGTCTGCGCGAGGCCTGGGCCGCATTGATTTTACCCTCATGGTGAATGATTCCAGATGGTCAATGAAATTTCTCCGGAATTGTTGCATTTGAGGGACAGTAGGTGAAGCGGGCTAAGGAGACTGATGCTTTGGAGAAAAACTGCAAAGAGGATGGGAAAGCTCTAAAAAATTGAACAGTGTTGCGAGGAACAGCAAGTCGTGATGGTGTCTGTGGGGAAGGAGAAGCTTTTACCAAGTCTCCGTTCTGTGGGTGGGCTTTTCTTCCTCCTGGGCATCGCAGTAGCTCTGGTGTCTGGAGGCAGCGTGGCCTCTGGGAGGTTGCTGGGGTAGGGCCATGTGAGGTGCATCTGCAGGGCCGGCGGGTGGGCCGTGTGGGCAGCGGGGCTGCTGGGAATGCTCTGTGTTGCTTCGGGCACAGCTGAGGCTTTGCCCTGGGCCTGTTCTCTCTAAATGAGGCCAGACAAGCCAAATAGAGAATTCAAACTTTTACCTTAAAATCTCTGCTTAGGACAGGAAAAGGCTTGCCTTTTTTCCCAAGGGTGTTTTTGCCTCTTTTCCCCGAAAGCAGCAGGGTAACGGGCCTGCCTGTGTCCTCTCACACATGGCCTCCATAACTATTTTGCCGCCATCTTGCTAAAAGGAGGAGCCATGGGCAAGTTGGGACGTTGATGACTGTGGGGAAGTTACACCTTCAGTGATCTTTCAGGTTCTGAGTTCATGGAGAAATTCCCAAACTGGCATGCCTGAAGGAAAGCAGCCGTCAGTGTGGAAGTGTGGAGGGGCTAGGGTGCTGCCCGCTTCGCACACCCAAGGAACGCAGGTCGCCAGGTCACTGCTGTGCTCGGACATCTGCGGGTAGGCAGGAGCCCGGGACAGCTCTCCCCTGGGGCGGAGAGAGCAGGCGTGCAGGCAGGGCCTCCCCTTTTAGCCCGCTCTCTGCCGGCCTGCTGCTTGAGGCCTGTTCCTCAAAGGAGCCGCCTTGGAGGCCCTGTGGGGCCTTGGTGTACAGGCCTGCTTGGTGGCAGTCATGCTGCTTAGCTGTGGCCTGTGGACCCCACCTGGCAGATCTCCCTGTTGACAAGGTAGCTTCTCAGTGACTCTGCTGGGTTCTAGAATATGCTTGGTGCCACAGTTTGTGCAGTGTTAGATGTGACATAGACACGGTGACATAACTGATGTCCCCCAGGCATACTGTTAATGGCTGCTGATTGATGAGAGCCTTGTACCTGCCGCGCACACAGAGCTGGGCTCTGTGGGGATTGTCTGAGTGCTCTAGGGACTTCTTGGGGTGCGCTGTTGTGCCTGTCTGCAGGTCGGGGCAGACATCCAGAGGCTGGGCCATTGGCACCGGTGCTGGAGCTCTGAGCTGTGGCCTTGTGGGACAGCTCCGCCCCTTCCTGTGCCGGGGGTCTGGAGCAGGACCAGCACACGACTCCTCAGCAGCTGCTCTGACCAAGGTGTTCTGTCCACACCCAGCCGTCTGTCCTGGGCCACCAGGGCCTCTGGCCCTCACTCAGCAGCGTGTTGCTTGGTCAGCTGACTGGGCGGCCGGGAGCAGCCTGACTTTGAACTCTGCATCTTGCCTTCTCCCTGCAGAGGCTGCTGGGAACCCACTTTGAGAACCCAGGTGTCACAGATGGTGTAGAACAGGGGTGGTGACCTAAGGTACACATACTGTAGCCGGCTGTTACTGAAAGGTCTAAGAGGGTCACCATCACTAGTATAAAACATTATCTTAATTTTAACCTTCTCTGAATGCTTCAGCCAATTGATGACCGGCACTTGCCCTCTGCTTCTGGTTTTCCTTTTGCATGTATATGCAAGACCCTGGGACTTTGCACTGAGCTACATCCGCAACTATTTTGGTTTTTACTTTTAAATTTTGAGAAAGAGTCCTCTTAAAAGTTGCCTAGGCTGGGTTGGAATTTGAGATCCTTCTGCTTCAGCCTCCCAGAGTGCTAGGATTATAGACATGTTCCACCCACCATGTCTGGCTGATTTTCCTCTGAATTTAGCATATACACAGACAGGGTACAAAGTGCCTCTTGGGAGAGGTGGCGGGGACCTCCGGTGCACCACCCAGCAGGCCAAGGGCACGCTGACGAAGCCCCGCTGCGTTTGTGTGACTGCATGTGGTGCCGTTGGATTCTGTCCTGCAGACCACTCCATCATACAGTGTGGGGGTGCACGTGCGCCCCCCCATGCTTGGAGTGGGCCCCGTGGCCTCACCATGCTGGGGAAGTGCGCTGCCCGGGCCCCGGAGTTGGGGGTAACTGAAACGCGCGGCCATTCCCCGGCTTCACACCACGTGCTTCCCAGTGGCGCACACACGCCTTGCGTTGGCTGCGGTCTACCAGAGGCGGTGCTCATGCGGCTGCTGATGACACAGAACCAGCGTGTTGCCGCCTCCTTGAGCGGGGGCTTCCGTGGGGCTGACCACCCAGCTGGAAGGCAGAAGGCCACCAAGTCACCTGCAGTGTGGGATGTGGGATGTGGCATCAGAAGTGACAGCATCCAGCCAAACAGGCACAGACTGAGACGCGAAATCTCATGTCGGGGGAAGGCCAGGTGAAGGCCACGTAGCCGGTCTAGGTTAGTCTAGGAACGAGGGGCCGGTGAGGTTGCTGAAGGGTGCAGGCCGGGCTTCCTGGTGTGACGTCAGCTCAGTGAGCCCGCACCTGCTCCCCTCCCTGGAGACTGGACTTTCACTGCCTCAGAGCCCCCTTCCAGGGCTTCCTCCTGGCTGAGCCCTGGGGTTGCCATGGTTGAAATGTGGCGTTTGCTCTTTGCCGTAAGCATCCCAGGTTCATCGTCCGCCCGGTGCAGTCGAGTGTGTGCCCAGAGCCTTGCCTGGGTGCCGCTGAGCCTTCCAGACAAGGCAGCTGCTACCAGGGCCAGAGCAGCCTAGTTCTCCAGACAGGCGAGCGTGCTTTGCACAGACTCTGATTGATGAGTTGCTGCGTGCGTGCTCTGACAGGACTGTGCCAGTGCCCACTCCACCCCACAGCCCGGCCCCAGCCTGCCCTGCCCTTGGCTGGGTGAGGCGGCCCCCTCTGTCCTGCAGCATCCTCTTCCCTCACGGAGAGGACCACACGGCACCGAGCTGCCTGCTGTGGTGGTGGCCCCACTGGGCCCTCTGTGGGTGCCTCTGGGAGCCACCCCTGCCCTGGCCAGCCATGCAGTTCCTGCCCTGGTGTCTCCAGCCTGCTGTTTCCCAGGGGACCAGAGTGCACGGGGACCTGCTGTCCAGAGCAGGAGCCACAGAGTGCAGCTGACCCTGCCCTGCCTGTCCTCTGCACATCCGTGGGCCCTGCTGCCCCTCTTTCTTCCTGGTGAATGTCTGGGATTGCTTCAGTTCCAAATGTATTGCCCGCTGGTGGGCACTGAGAGCTGAGGACTGGACAGAGGCACGCAGCAGGGGCGGAAGAGGTCTGGGCCCAGTCTAGAGGGGGGCTGGAGGGCCACTGCTGGACTGAGAGGATGAAGTGGGGCACCCGCCTGTCTTCCTGTGGCTGCTGCCCTGGACACAGCTGTCCTTCCTGACCCCCCATCCAGCTAATCTGATCTTTCTTCCTCTCTTGGTAAACACGCAGGGGCGGGGGTCATTAGTTTCTTGGTTCACCATGATTCTCAGCCAAAGATCCTCCCTCCACCCCCAGTCCTTCCTGGCAAGGTTTTTCCTGTTACAGCAAACACTTGTCCTTGCATTTGGAGCTGTGTTTGCCCGTAGTGACCCTTGACTGATGAATTTATTGCTTTTAGGCGTCAGGAGGAGCTCAGCGGGTCTGGTTATGGGGGAACCTGAAGATGACAAGAATATATCTAATGAAAGTTCAGCTGTGTAAAGCCTGAGGCTTTATTTAGCCTTGCTTTGGGTGGAAGGTGTGCTAAGATGTTGAGTGCATTCTTAGCTTAGGAAAAACGCAAGCCTCCCTGTGGAGCAGGGAACTCTGCGATGTTGGTGATGTGACTTTTGACTGTCACAGGCCACAAGGACCATGATTGTGTTTACTGAGCTCCTCCGCTGGTCCAGTGCCTGGACAGCAGTGGATACTGGGCAGAGGGAGACCTGGCTTCCCGGGCCTTAGAGCCAGTGGTAGGGGGCAGCCAGGAAGATGTGACCTTGTGATGGGAAGAGGCCTGGCAGCTTCCCAGATCACCTACCCGCTGATGCCAGGGCTGGAGCTGCAGGCAGAGGTGTCATTGGTGCCCCGGGTTCTCAGTGGGTGTTGGCCGCCCTGGAGCATTTGTGTCTGTTGACAGAAAGTGAAGCAGAGTTCATTGTATTCTTTGTAAAGTTCACATTTGGTCCTACTCTGTGATCTTTAATTCATGGTCACCATGAGGGTCCAGCGTCACTTCTGCTGTTACGGCTGGTCAGTTTTTTCTTGCTATCTACAATTGTCTGCCTTCTAAGAGAATCTTAGTAGAAGTGATTTTGTTGTTGTTGTTACTTAGCCTTTTTTGTTTGTTTGTTTGTAAATTAGAACTGGTAACAATACAAGTGATATTTGTAATGAATCTCTTAATGATTTTTTGGTTCTTCTGGTTTTACTTAGTGTCTAAAACATTGTGTGTCCAGAACATACTCTGTTTGTATCCAAGGAGTATGTGCCGGATTGTTGCACCCCAGGGGTATAATTCGTAAGAGTTTGTCTGTAACATTTTATATTCTAAAGTGCTTCCCAGACTCTGGATTGAGGCGATAAAGTAATGCTGGCTGACTGAAAAGTGGCTTTCTAGGAAGCCGAGGCTCTGCCTTTTCCTGCGTGCTCTGTCCTCGGTTGCCTGCAAGACGGCTTCTCCCACCCAGCCCTCCTCCCTCTCTACCCTCCGTGAGCTCCTTTTTCTGAAGTGATCAGGGTTTTCTTTTTTTTTTTTTTTCTCTTTTAGAATACAAGGCAGCAGAAGAATCATGATCTCTTTGCTCTCTCAGGCTCTATGCAATAGCTGTGATTTAAAAAAATATTTTTAGGGGCTGGGGGTTTAGCTCAGTGGCTCAAGCACTTGCCTGGTAAGCACAAGGTTGTGAGTTTGATCCCTGGTACCAAAATAACAAACAAACAAATTAAAAAAATGTGTAAAAATATTTTTAGTGGTACTAGAGATGGAAACTAGGAGTGCTCTACTGCTGAACTATATTTTCAGCCCCTTTTTTATTTTTTGAGACAAGATCTCACTTAATTGCTCAATTGCAAGCCTCCTGCCTCAGTCTTCCTCAGTACTGAGATTACGTCTTTCTGAGGGAGTGGAGATGTAGCACTTGTTCCCTCCTCTGCTGGTTACAGGAGGGGACACCTCCTCTGCCACCGTGAGTGGTAGTCTCTTCTGGTTGTAGCAGTCCTAATTTTTAAGCTTTAGTAGTGTTACTACTGTAGCCTCCAGTGTGTTTGAAAAATAATGTTTGCTGTTAGACTTTTCCTTCTTGTTGGTGCCCTTTATGTTTACAAGTTAGCTTTCATTCTGTTGATGTCCTGTTGCTCGATCCTTTTTTTTTTTTTTTTTTTTTTTTGGTACTGAGGATCGAACTCACAGCCTTGTGCCTGCCAGGCAGGCGCTTAAGCCACTGAGCTAAATCCCTGGCCCTATTTTTTTGAGACAGTCTCCCTATGCAGTTCAGGCTAGCCTTGAACTCACTTTGTAGCCCAGGCTGGTCTTGAACTCACAACGATCCTCCTGCCTCAGCCTCCCAAGTGCTGGGATTAAAGGCGTGCGACACCACGCCCACCTGGCTATTGCTTGATTCTTGTAGTTTATCTTGCCAAACTTTCTTTTGGGGTTGTTTCCTCACTTTCCATGTTTATCAGCCTGGTCCTGAGAGCTCCACATCCACCCATTTCAGGGACACTCCTGCAGGGCTGTTAAAACGTGTTTTGTCCAGTGTCAAGGAAGGCCTGACCTGGAGACTTAGGTAGCACTGGGACAGTTAACGTGGAAAGATGAGCTGGAAAGAGGGGCGTGAATGTCGAGGTCCTGGTGACAGCTGGTTTCTCTGCCCTAGCTAGCTTAATCCGACTTCCCTGACACCCCAGAGAGTGCTTTGGCCTGTTTATGGATGAGTCACAGGAGAGCAAGTAACCTTTCTGAGATGCACTGCTAGCAAGCAACTGGTTTAGGACCCACCCTCGGTGGGCGTGGCCTTCTCCTGCCCAAGTGGAAAGGAACAAACAGTATTAGGCCAAGAATCCTGGCCACTTGAATACATATGGACGGTTGAAACTGGAGATTAAGGTCAGCACTTCACATCCCACTACCAAATAACAATGGACGGCATGCAGGGGTAAGCATTTAAAAAGCCATTTAGCAGAAAACAGGATCAAATATCAGCTCTTCAAAGAGTTGGTAGCTTTCTAAGCCTTAATAAAATGACAAAGGAAAAAGGAAGCAGCTCAATTTTATTAGAAGTAATTTCTATAAAATGAAAAATTAGTGTGATTGAGATGAAAAGTGGCCACAGTGTGGAGCAGTGACATTTGTAGCTATTGTGTCTGGCAAAGCCAAATTTAAGCAGCGTCTAACCAGAAAAGTGAGCGGGATGTGACCCATGGCAGATGCTACCAGGAGAATTCGCACAGCCAGGCCACACAGATGGACATGGAGAACATCTGCCTTCCATGCCTCAAGGAGCGGGTAGTGAGATGGTAGGGTCAGTGTTCAGGGACGTAGGTTGCAGGAGGCCGAGGAGGAGAGGCCAGAGTGCGGCCCCGCACCTCTCCGTGGTGCACTTTGCTGGGCTGTGTCGCCGTGTAGCTCCTGGCATGGTGGGATGGGATCTGCTCTTCCCAAACTCTCCCTTCTCATGGCAAACAGATTAAGTCAGATTTCTTATGACTTATTTCTCCACTATGAAATGAAAGGTACCCTTTGGTTCCCAAAAACATACCAGGAAACTAAGTGTGGTGATACACGTCTGTAGTCCAGCTGCTCGAGAGGCTGAGGCAGAAAGAGCTCGAGTTTGAGGCTAACCTGGACAATATAGTGAGATCTTGTCCCAGAATAAAAAGGGGTAGGGATAAGAGTTCAGCAGTATAGCACTTATCTGGCAAACCAAAGGCTCCGGTCTGCCAGGCAAGCGCTAGTGCAGCAGAAAGCAAGCCAGAGAGATGGTTGTCTTCAGTGGCTGTTTAAAATTTAGGAATTTTGGGAGTGGTTATTTTTGGTGATGCTTGATAGAAATAAAGATGAGCCTTTTAAGTTCTTGGCATCTTTAATTAAAAATTTAAATAATCCAACTCTGTGCGTTCTTTCCACTGAGCTCTGCGTTGGTGGGATCCATGGTAACAGTGGGGCCAGAGTTTAGAGCACCCATTTGATGGGCCCCAGGGACCTTTACCTGTTCTCGCTGTAGGTGCTGGAGCAGTGAACACTGTGGTCAAGCCTGTTACTGTACTGAGCAACATTTTTTGGGTTTTGTTTTAATTTTAATTTTCTGGTGCTAAAGACGGAACCCAGGTCCTGAGACTTGCTAGGTAAGTGCTGTACTACTGAGCTAAATCCCAATCCTTGACCAACTTTTTAAGGAGAACAAATACATAGAGCTAGATGAATAATATGGAACTCAATTAAAAGCACAGAGAATGTCAGATTGTACGTTTCGGGGAGCAATTTGTAGATACATATGCAATGTAAGCGATAATACACTTTGGCCTCCAGTGGTGGTGTTTTCTAAGACTTCAGCAATCCAGGATTCGAAAAAGAGCTATATAGAACAAATAGAAGTTAGCATAAAACATGGATTTGGGCCTGAAGGTGGAAATAAAGATGGACAGACATACTAGAGAGTAACCAGCATTTGCAACCCGGTGGGCAAGAGCATGGACAGCAAGGACAGTACCTGGGTCCGGGCTACACCTGCCCCACCACTGTGGTCCTAGGAGGAAGTTACTTCCCCTCTCCTAGGAGTTCCCAGGACCACTGCCATAGGTTACTACAAATTGGGGCGCAGTGGGGTTTAAAAGACAGGTTTTCCCTTTTATGGTATTGGAGGCCAGCAGGCCAAAGTCAAGGCATGGGAAGGCTGTGCTTCTCCCAAGTGGTCCTTCCCCGTCTCTACCAGGAGTTCTTGACATTAATTGGCTGGAAATTGCCTCCCTCCAGCCTCTTCCCCCATCTTCACATGGCTTTTTTTCCTGATGCCTCTGTGTCCAAATTGTTCTGGGTATGGTGGCACGTACCTATGGTGTCAGCGTTCTGGAAGCCTAAAGCAGGAGGATCCCAAGTTTGAGCCCATCTTGAGTGAACAGTGAGGACCTGTCTCAAAATGAAAGATGAAACAAACTGGATATATGGCTCAGTGTGAAGGCCCTAGTACCACCCACCCTACAAAAAAGACAGTGCCTGTCCAGTGGAATTTAGAGCCCATGGTGTTTTACTAGGTGACATTTTATTATCTATAAAGACCTTGTTTCGAAATAAAAATCAGTGTGCAACCCACTAAACCATGCGCAGAACCTGGCTCAGAGTCCTCTTGGTGGCATGTGGGTGGATGGTAGTAGAATTGCTCTTCTGGAGTTGGTGTGGGGAGTATGTGGCCAGTGGCCATGTAGCATGAAGTGCCTGATCAGTGGACTCCGTGCGGCCTGCCCAGGACTCTGAGAGAGCGGGGTTGCTGCTGTACCCTGGAGCCTGGCTGTCCCGGAGGGTGGAGAGTTCCTGTTCCCCAACTGCCCTGTGGTGTATGTAGTGCAGACACAGGAGCTCGGAGCTGCTGCACCGTGCTCAGCGCAAACGAAGGTGTGCCTCATTCAGTTTGCTCCCTTGGTGGGTGAACCTTGGCTTTAGCCAGGAAGATGAAAAGATTTTTACTGGGAAATGTTTATACTGATGATGTTTGTTACAGTAGACAGTGAGGCCCAGCTGGTGATAAAACATCCACATTAATTAGCATATGAGCAGACCTCCAAGAGCTTCTATTAAATATTTTAAAAAATAACTTAAAAAAATGTATACTTTTGTGGGATCTCTCAGTCAGTAAAGTTTTTGGATTGTGTGAGTTTATCTAAGTTATTAATTTTACATTTTCTATTTACAGCTAAACCATTTACACAGCTTGTGAAGGAAATGCAGCTTCATCGAGAGGACTTTGAAATAATCAAAGTAATTGGAAGAGGTGCTTTTGGAGAGGTAAGGGAAACCTTGCCTTGCTTGTTTGCCTGGATGGCCTAGGCAGCAGGGTCCCCCTCCTTGCGTTGTTGTCACCTGGGGACCTCAGATGGCAACCTCCAAAAGACACAATTGAGAGAGACAAGGCAGGAGGAGAACTTGTGGCTGGAGAGTTGCTCTGAATGTCGTTGGGACTAAAATAGTTATTTACAGACATATATACAGAAAAATCTATTTCCTAATTGTTAGATGGCCTGGTACTTTCTAAAAACTATGGAGAGCCCCAAACATGGTGGCTTACGCCTATAATCCCAGCACTTGGGCGGCTGAGGCAGGAGGATTGCAGTGAGTTCAAGGCCAGCCTGGATTACATAGCAAAGCTGGGGCAGCAAGCTTTTAAATAAAAACAAAAACAAAAAAACCCAAAGTATATTACATGTAAAATCTGAGCATGTTTTGACCGACTGTGCCTGTACAACCTGCACCCCAAGGGACATGGTGTTTCTGGCCCTAGAAAGTTCCCTTTCTCTTCCACATCACCACCCCAACCCAGACAGCGACCCTGAGTGCCACCAGCAGGGATCTTTTCATTTAAAAGAACCACAGAACAAACTCGAGTTTCACATACAATAAAGTGGCTTTCGAGTGGTAAGCAGTGCATTTGATGAGGTAAGCTGTGGTTTTTGTTGTGTAGTGAGAAGACAGAGACAGCCTTTTAAATGAAGACCAGCCTTCCTCCGGTGTGCATGTAGCCTGCCTTCCTGCTCACCCACGCCAGCCAGCAAGGCCAGGCTGCCCGAGTACTGGCTAGCGGGCGATTTGGAGAGGGAGGCAGGAGGTAACAATCAACAGGAAAGATGAAAGAAGGAAGGGAAAATTGTTTTGCCAGAAGAGTTTATAGCTATTTTTAGTGCTTTTCTTTGACAGAACCTGATGCAGTACTGAGTTTTTGTGAGTTTCAAAAACAGTGGCCCTGGTTGGTGCCTGGACTCCCAGGTGAAGAGGAGTGTGTCCTCCTTGCCCAGCCTCCACCTCCTTGGGAGACTCTGTCAGCACTTGCTGTGCAGGCCCTGCAGCTTCTTCACCCTGTCCCTGTGTGCCCCGGCGGTCCTCAGCAGCCTCCACGCCACCCTGTGCCCAGTGCCCTCTCAGGCCCACCCCTACAGCTGCCCGGCTGTCCTGCTGCTGTCCTGTGCCTCCCTGCCACACACCTGAGGACCATGTGCCGATGCAGCCATATCCCGTGCAGTCACCCTCCTGAGCCATTCCTGTCGTAATGCCGAAATAGGCCCATCTCAGCTTCCCTGCCTCTGAGGTTCCCCGGAGTTGGATAAGTGACCCCTGCTAGCGTGGGGAGCAGAAGTGTCTTCATATACTGTTACGTCTGAGTTCTATGTGTTTTTTTTTTTTTTTTTTAAAGAGTAGGACAATTTATTGGAGAAAGATAATGGGGAATAGGAATGTGGAATAGTAGTAGCTCCTGAGAGGCAGGAGGGGCCCTGAATGAGTTGTCCATGGCTGAGTTATATTTTATCAACAGCATAATAATTGTGCATGTTTGTGGGGCACAGTGACATTTCATGGTATGTGTACAGTGCATGACCAGGTTGGGGCAGTTAGCCAGCCCTTAAATCATTTCATTGTGTTTGTACCCTTCAAGCTCCTCTCTTCTAGTGATTTCTATTACTACTACTGCTACTACTACTAATACTGAGTTTAGTCTGGATGCCAAGCCAGAGAGCTCCAGGATCACCCTAAATGGGGACACAGTGGGGCTGCCTGCAGGACAGCGCTGGTGTATCAGTGTGCTGTGTGCAGCATGCACAGAGCAGGACGCATACTGCACGCCCAGAGCCCTTGAATGAAGGCGGAGACACCGCCCAGCTCATTACTGAAATGAGGCTCAGGAAGCTGGGGCGTTGCCCTCTCCTGGGGCAGAGTAGCTCTAGAAACCCCTGTTGCTGTTCTGCGTCTGGGTGGCAGCCTGGAGGGCTCTGGTGCAGCTGCACCTGAGCTGCTGCTAGCTCAAAGAGCCAGGGCCCAAAGGGTGGGGCCGGGCTGGACTCTCGAGCCTGGCCACTCTGCCATGCCGTCTTTCTTGCTTCTGAAGTCACTTCAGAAAACAGCAAGACTTGGTTCAGAAACCACTTTAGATAAGTAGACCAGCTGCGTGGATAGAATGAGTGGGTGCGGAGGCAGCCAGTCTTGCCCTTTGCCAGGTCACTTGTTTGTCATTTGTGCCACTACTCTCCCGTGTCCTTCTCTGTCCCTGTTTCTGGCTGTGCCTGTGTGCGTGAGATGGTGTCTGAACCACTAAAGTAAGCGGCTTTGCCCCTAATGCTTCGGGAAGACTCTGCCACTGACTGTACCAAGCCTGTCTTCTCCTGGGGACTGTCTTTTTCATTTCCCCATTCACGTGTTTACATTTAAAGCAGAGAGAGTTTTTTGTTTTCCTTTTCCTTCTACTATCAAGTGACTTTGTCTTCATGTCCTAGGATCACTAACATTTTGTAAAATGATTTTGATTTTGATTTGTGTTCTGCTGAAATGTATAATTTTGGAGAAATTTCTAGAATTTTTCTTTTCTTTTTTTTTTTTTTTGAAGCAGTTAAGGTTGATGTTTAGGCCAGGAAGAAGTTTTTAGTAAATTAAACAAGATTTTCTACAAATTGTTTATTTTGTATTTGTATTGCAATGAGGAAAGTTTTTCAGTATTGCAGGTATTGCCTTCTTTTTTCTTTTTTCTTTTTTTTTTTTTTTGTTTTTTGTTTTCTTGTTTTTCCAGCACTGGGGATCAAACTCACAACCTCATGCCTGCCAGACAGGCACTTAAGTCACTGAGCCAAACTCCCGGCCCTAGTTTTTCGAGGCAGGGTCGCACTATGTAGCTCAGGCCGGCCTTTCGCTCATGTTATATCCAAGCCAGCCTCAAACTCACAGCACTCCTCTTACCTCAGCCTCCCGAGTGCTGGGATTAAAGGCGTGCGCCACCATGCCCAGCTTATTGCCTTATTTTTAACATTGAATTTTACTTTACATTTCACTTTGATATATTCTCAACTTAACAAGTGTTTTTCTGTGGAAAGATATATTCTTTTGTGTATTTTCTCAATCATTTTTGCATGCTTTCTGGCATGATCTGTGCCTGATAGGCCTCTTGTAAAGAACTGCACCTTCAGCAGGAGCCCTGAGTATCACTTGTCATCCTCAGATGTCAGCATTCTCCTGAACAAGTCGTCAGCGCTGGCTTTGCTTCCAGAGCTCTCACTCTTATACTTCAGGAGGCTCGCCACACCTTTATGTAGACACTTTCTTTTCAGTTTATTCAGATCCTAGGAAAACAGCACAGAAGAAACCCACCACCACCACAGGAGTCTAGAGGTGGCCAGAGGACGACTTCAGTCGGCAGAACTAGCCAGGACCCTGAGGGCTAGGGCGGGGGTCCCTGTCCCTCCGCAGGCTGGGTTGTCTAGGGGTAGTGATACTGCGTCCTGAATCATTACAGCGTAGGCTTTGAAAGCACAGAGCTGCCAGTGACACCGTATTCCTTGGCGGGTGGTTTAAACCTGCCAAGCCTCAGACTCCGTAGTTGCCATTGTGAACATTACCCATACCCTGCCTGGGTTGTTGGGGGATCGCTGTCAGAATGCTGGCGATGGAGGGCTCGTGGCTGTGTCAGTTGTCACAAGTCCTTGCCCTTGGCCTGGTGTGTGGTGGCTAGAAAGGTGGGGAAGGATGGGACAGGATTGCAGCACTCTTCGTTCCATGACTGCTGTGCAAGGAGACACACCAGCTACCTGCCGCGGGCAGCGAAGGGCAGTGTCACAGCCCAGGGAGCTTACGGGGTTGTGGTGGGGACTCAACCAGTGAACGATACCTGCTGGGGTGGAATGTGCCACGCTGTGTGTACCGTCGCAGCAGGGCAGGTGGTGGAGAAAGAGCTTATGGAAGATTTGGCAGAAATTGAAAGCCCAAGAGGATTTCCTGGCAGAGGTGGCATTGGAGTCACACCCTGAAGGCCAGCCGGCAGCATGTGTGCTGAGCCAGCCGCCTGACCTGCCCTGAGTATACTGCGCAGTGACTGCTGCTCTTCCCGGCAGTCGAGGAGGCCAGTCCTGCTCTTGTTCCCATTTGTGGTTGTGGAAACTGAGGCCCAAAGCAGTGAATTTGTCCAGGTTACTCCAGGGCTCACACAGCGCTCACTGCCTCTGTGGCACAGACTGGATGAGCAGCTGGGCCCGCAGAGGCCAGCAAGGAGCAAGGGATAGAGATGGCCTGCAGGCAGTGTGTCCGGCCCTGAGTGCAGCGGGAGAGCGCGGGAGCCATGAGCGTTTTTAGCGCAGTGGCTCGTTCGCAGTGGAGATGTCTGGACGTGACCCAAGTTGGGGGCAGTGAACCCCTCTGTGCCTGTTGCTCAGTGCAGAAGCTCGGAGTTGAACTGTGGTGCAGTTAAAGTCGAGTTCCCACGCTCACGGGCAAATCTGCACTTACCAGGAAAAGTGCGCTTTCCTGGGCAGCTCACTCTCCAGGGTCTCCAGACAGTTAGGATTCTGCTGTAGCCGTTTGAAGATGTGTTGGCCTTTTGTCCCACTAATTACATTTTTGTCAAACTCACCTTTATTCCAGGTCGCCGTTGTCAAAATGAAGAGCACTGAGCGAATTTATGCAATGAAAATCCTCAACAAGTGGGAGATGCTTAAGAGAGCAGAGGTGAGTGCAGTCAGGATGGGGCGTGTGAGAGGAAAGTGGCGGCCATCCTCCTAGCCCGGGTCCCCCTGCCACGCAGCGGGCTCTCTCTGCAGGGCTCTCAGCCTCCTCCCGGCCTCTGCCACCTCCATGCCAGCTGCCCTCACTGTACCACGGGGTTCTGGCTGCTGAGAGGCAAACAGCAGCCTGAAGCTTGTAGGCCTCAGTCAAGGTCCGGGCAAAGACCCCGCGTAGACACAGTATCCTTGCACGCAGTCTTGGTATGCTTTCGTAGTTCCTGCTGGCCTCACCTTTGCCCTGCCTTGGTCTCTACCTCTCCATATCCCTTCCCCTGACTGCTCTGCCCATCACGTCCCGCAGGTAATTGTGCAAACCATTGGCTTCAGCCGGGTCTCTCTCCTGGGTGCCAGATCTCGGGGAATGTGGCAGCTTTTTCCCTCAGCCTTCCCCTTGATCTTGAAGCTCACGTTTGAATAGCTGATAACTTGCTATTTCTGTCCATGTCAGTGTCGTCTTTCTTACTGCGGCAATTGGAATGACGTCTTACACCCATTTATTGCCTAAGAAGTGGGCGTGGGTTGGCTGAGTTGCCACCATTTTGCAGTCACCTGGTAGCCTCATGACACTGACTCAACCCCTTTAGCCCGTGGCCTCCCAGAGGCACTGGGTCTTCCTCCATCCTTTTGCCGTCTCCTCGTCTTATAGTCTACTACCCCTGACCCAAGTTGGCCCCGTGGCCTTCTCCCCACCCCCGTGGGAATTGAGCCAGCTGAGGCTTTTCCTTTCTGGGGAGAGAGAGTCAGGGTGCTGTGAATGTGGAGGTGCATGGTGCTCGGGGTGGAGCAGACAGATCTTAAGAGGTAGTGTGATGCTGCGGTCTGAATTTGATTACACGGATCCGACTTCACTGGCCTCAGAAAAGGCCCAGAGTGTCTGCTAATCATTACAATGACCCTAGAGTTGATACAGTGGGACCTTCGTGTGATTGGTCTGTCTGTCTGTATCACAGATGTATCCATATAGAATGCTAGCTGTAAATCATTATCTTTCAATTCTTATTTAATAGATTTATTCTAAATATTAAATTTGATAGTGTTGGCATTTAAAAAGTTTTCTTTAAAAACAGATTAAAGAGATTTGAGTGAAGAAGAGCCACTAAGCTGTGTATAGTCATAGTGTTTAGAGCAGGCTGGGTTATTTCACCTTCTTTGGTCATTAAAACACACTAGAAGCTGGTTATAGTGTGCACACCTGTAATTCCACTGCTCAGGAGGATGGCAAGTTCGAGCCCAGCCTGGACTACATAGTGAGACACTGTCTCCACCCTTCCAAAAAACTCATACCTAAAAGCCCCCCTAAAAGAAAACCGCTAAGTAGTACATACATTTCCTGTCCATAAATCACGTGGTAGGGCATCCTGGATTAAGGCTGGGCTGCGTCCCAACCTTGCTGGGCAGAGGCTGGGTGCACAGAGAACTGCCCCTGGAGAAGCACGTCAACCAATGGAGGCTCCCAGCTTGGCCGTGGCTGCAGTGGGGACTCCCCACGACATCCATTTCTTCGTGGGCGGTGTGCTGGCCAGGCAGGGGGCCGGACTCCCCAGCACCCAGGTGTCCGAGCCAGTCCTGCCCGGGCCTGGGTGGGCAGCCATTGGCCAGGGAGGTCAGGATGAGGCTGAGCTTCTGGCTGTACATCTGGATGCCTGCTGCTGTCTGTTGCCCCTTGTCATGTGTTAATGGGTGGAATTGGGGTACGTGTTTGTGTTGAAAGGGAAATGTCTTGCAAGTTTTGAGGAGAAAAATTTACAGAAAACTCAGATGAGAGCAAGCCCAGCTGGCTCTGGGGCTTTGTGTCAGGCCTCGCGCTGCGTGCTTGTTTCAGCGGGACCGCGCTGCTTCTCAGCAGAGGTGCCCTTTCCTGGCATGGGGTGCACGCTCTGCCTCCCTGTTCCTGTCTCCGACTTTGACCGTGCAGGTAGCCTCTGGCTGTCGGTGTGCAGAGCGGCTCCCATTTCCCTCTGAATAAGGCATGTTTCAGATCGCAGGCACAGGACAGGGTCGCCGTGGTGTGACACACGCCCTGGGACGTGCGAGGGAGCCAGCCTGGGGCAGCGGAGCCAAAGGAAAGCCTAAATCCACTCCTGAGAATGGGGTGACCTGCTCTGGAGCCGTAGACATGGCCCTGGGGACGGAAAGGGCAAGTGCATTCTCAGTGGCCTTTGCACAGGCCTGGGGCTCAGAGAGAAGGACGGAGACGCTCAGCTGCTTAGCTGCTGCGGGGCCGCAGGAGAGGTGGGCGTGGCTGTGCCCACACCTCACCCTGCGGGACACACAACTAACTGCTGCTCCTCCCCCACAGACGGCGTGTTTCCGTGAAGAGCGTGATGTGCTGGTGAACGGCGACTGCCAGTGGATCACGGCACTGCACTACGCGTTCCAGGATGAGAACCACCTGGTAGGTCTGCCTGGACTCCCTCAGCTGCACTCCTTGTGCTGCCTTCAACACATGCGTGGCTGCCTAGCTGAAGCGGGGGCTGGTGATGTCATAGTCAGCAGGAGGGTTTAATTGCCACAGATGCAAAAGTCTGCACGGAAGTCTGTACATCTCCTCCAGTTACTAGGTTACCGGGTTACGGCATTCTCTGGAGGTATCCTGTTTAATACCTGGAGCTTTGAAACTTCTGACGTGAATCATGTGTGAGGACAGGAAATGGCGTGGGGACGGACAGTACTTCCACCCCAGTGTTCGTGCCTGCTTCTCTGGCTCCCTCCGGGCCGCCTGTTGAGGATGCCATTGCGGGCTGTCTCACTGTGTTTTCAGTCACTCTGGTCATCAGCTTATTGTTACTTTATTTCCTTAGTCAGCAGGCACCATGGTCCATGCGTGGCGTGGAGCTGGGCATGGACACTGGGCAGCCAGCTTAAGAGAGTGGGGAGAGCAGGCTGTGGCCTGCAGGAAGCCCGCTCCGAAGTTTGTCTCTGAAAGGATGTTCTGGGTTTCCTGACCTCAGTGCCCTCAGCATGGAGCTGGGGGTGCGCAGACCCTGGGAAGACTGGAGAAGCAGGTCTCAGCTTCACTTCCTCCCCCTGGTGCTGCTTCTACCACCGTGCCCAGGCGGGCTGTGACCACTGTCACCACCTCAGCCTCCAAATGGGGGAACCTGAGGCCCCTCTGGTTTTCATTTTTGAGGTACTAGGGATTGAACCCATGGTCTTTGCACTAAGCTATAATTCCCAGCTGCTTTTATTTTGAGACAGGGTCTCACTGAGTTTCCTAGGTCACGCTTGAACTCATAGTCCTCCTGCCTCAGCCTCCCAGAGCACTGAGATTACAGGTGTGCACCACCACACCCAGCTCTTCTTTTCCCACAGTGACCAGCTCAACCTCTTCATCCTAAAGTGCCTTAGTCACGCGTTCCATTTATTCATGAAAAAGAGAATAATATAGGCTTTCTTTTATCCATTCTAGAACATTCTCTCAAACATCAAAGACTTACTGGCACATGTTATAACCCTAGCTTCTCTGGAGGCTGAGATGGGAGGATTGCGAGTTCAAGACCAGCCTGTGCAACATAGTAAGACCCCATCTCAGAAGACAGGAAAACAAAACCCTTATGTTTGGTGATGCTGTCTATGTAGAACTCAGCTGTACACATGGGTTCAAGCAGAGGGGTGGCTGGTGTCTGTTGAGCAGCTGTAACATCAGGCCCGTGGTTACCGTAGGCAGTCTTCCCAGTGAGCCCGTGAGGTAGGCCCTTGGGCTTTTCACTGTTTATAAGTGGGATGTCTGGGACACAGAGGGTGCAGCCACATGCCCATGGTCCACACACAGGCAGGAGCCACTGTGCCAGGGCCCCTGCCTGAGCTTGCCTAGCAAGTGGCACGTGGCAGTGACCAGGGCTGCGTCCATGGAACCCTCAACTTCCTGGGTCAGGAAGTATCCTGAGGCCTGGGTCGCCTCTCCAGCTCGTTTCCTTTTTGATAAGAACTGAATGGATCTCCAGGGAGCCCTGAACAGCACGGGTCTGCACAGAGGAAGGTGCTCTTTTGGTTTATGTCAGGTATTTTTCCAAAGTCAGCATAATGTGCTGCTGCGTAAAGTGTTGAGCAGGCGTTAGCCTGTGTATTCTGAGCTGAGACTCATCTGTTAGGCATCTCAGAGAAAGTGCCTTTCACGTGAGCTTTTGGAGTGCCCTGGTGAGGAGAATGACGCCAAGTGAAGATGGGAGGCAGGAGGTAAAGGCATGGCAGTTCTCCGCAAGGTGGCTGAGAGTCCCGGCTGGGGAGCAGCAGGTCTGCTCCCTGCAGAAGGTGTGCGCGGCAGTTCCCCCTGCCGTGTTGTCCAGGGTGACGAGGTCCGCGTGGAGGTGCAGGCTGGTGTCCGAGACCACATGTTGTGGAGACGTGGCTTCCTGACCACCCCGAGCCCGGCAGTGCCGTGATCTCTGGAATGGTCATCTAACTTGCAGTCTCATGAAACTTTAACCCACTTCACCACTAAAAGTGTGTTGCTTTAGCACCTTAACTCCGAATCCTATGTTACATGAAAGAGGAAGTCATTGGCTTAGTTCTCACTCTAAGAAAACTGTTCGTTTGCTGTACATATACTCGAGTTTATGTCACGTAAGCTTCTTTTCCGACAGTCAGATTAGTGCTCCATAATAGACTTTTTGTTTATCTTTGTTGATTTCTAAGTTGGTACAGGAACCACTGGGCTCAATTCTGTGTGGGCCTTGGTCCATACCTGCTGCTCTCTGTGAGCTCGAGACCTGGACTGTTGGCTGTCCTTGTCCCTCCCCGTGTCCCTGCAGCTGCTGTCCTCCCCTTCTCTGGAGCACCTGCAGGATCTGCCACTGTCCTCACTGCCCACCACCCCTCTGCATAGCACCCTGCCCTGCCTGGGCTGTGGGACCGTGTCGCAGCCTTCCCAGTCCCCATCAGGCCGTTGGGGTGGAGTCTGGTCTTATCCATCCCCTCACACCAGGCTGTGGCTGCCTGGTGTTCTCTCCACTGGTCTGGAGCACGGCACCCCTCAGGCCTCTGCTGGACACCCGCCACATCCCCGGGTCAGCATTCAGGAGTCCCCAGCCACGCTGCCAGCCAGCAAGGCCTGCATCTCTGGCCCTTTTGCTGCTGCTGCTTGCTTTGGTCCACTCCCTGCACTGACGTGAGCTTTGCTAGCAAGGACCATGCCTTCTGCCACGCACCCCGGTCCCTGGCTCCCAGGGGTGCCCACAGGTTCTCTGCTGCAAGCAAGCAAGGGAGCTGACGGGGTTAAACGTCCACGGAGAGGCTGCAGTTAACCAGGACCCTGCCCTGGGGTTCCCACTGCCCTTCACAGTGGAGACAGCACAGGCGGAGGGGCAGTGGAGGGAGCCTTGAAGGCAGGGCGAGCGGCTGCGGGTTGGTGTTTTGTTCAGAACAGGGGCCCCGATGCAGGCTCCTCTGATTCCTCAGACCCAGACAGCAGCATGGTGGGAGGTTTCCTGTCTCGGGCAGGGCCCGTGCACTGTGATGTTAAAGCCTGATCTAGCTCTGTCATTGATTAGCTGGGTGATGTGGACTGATCACCGAAGCTCCCCTGTGGAATGGGATCTTGACTCTACCAAGGGGAGGGCTGGTGTGAGGGCTGACGGGAGCCACAGGCCCAGGACAGGCAACCTAACAGTGCAGAGCCTGGTGGTCACACGGTGCGCTGTAGCTGTGGCTGCTCATAGGTCCTGGATACATTCACTGATTCATTCGTTTGTTTGTTTGTTTAGAGACAGGATCTCACTGTGTAGTTCAGACTGGCCTTGAACTCACTATGCAGCCCAGACTGGCCTTGAACTTGCAGTGATCCTCCTGTCTCAGCATCCAGTGCTGGAATCACAGACGTGCACCTTCACGTCCAGCTACTCTTTGATGCCTTTTAAAGGAGTAAACTGAGAAGTGGTGTTTTCTTCCTGTGGTGAGGGGTTGGGGGGTGGGACCAGAGCACTGTGTTTTCCAAGGAAGTCAGCGTGGGGGCTGGTGCTTCTCCAGTGTCCCAGGTGTTTCTGAGGTGGAGTGGTCCCCAGCAGTGCAGAATCAGCTGCCACACTGCCACAGGCTGCACTGGGGCCTCCTCGGTACCTGGGCCTCTGTTGTCTGAGCCTCCATCCTCAGACAGAAGGTCTGCGTAGGCACGGCTCCGGGTCTCCAGCACCTGGCATACAGCCTGCCCGGTGGCCATCTGCCAGTGAGGAAGACTTCTCTTTTGTTAGTCTGGTTTTTGTGGGAACCACAGCTTTTCTGGCTGGTCCATGGAGTGAGGCATCATTGTGCCCCTTTCTGCTCTCTGATGACGCCATCTTTCCCACCGGAGCTGCCAGCCCTGTGTGGTTGTGCACAACCCACCTCCTTTCCCTGGCCTACCACCTGCCTGTGCCACAGGGCCTGGCGGACCAAACTCATGGGACTTGTTGGGCAATAAATTTTGCTCTTAGGGTCGCCAGCTTTGGAGGGCTTTGTCCAACTGCAGCCCTTCAGTTGTTTGTTTAGTGATTCAATAGAACCTTTATTAGTTTGTTCTCTGCCACGTGTGCAGCGTAAATTGTGGCAGCACTGTCCTTCATTGGGGTAGCCTGCCCAGAAGGAAACACTAGGTGGCCATGTGTCGCCTCGGACAGTCACGGGGCTCCCGTGGGAAGTTTGGTCTTCACTTGTTGGGTTCAGTGGTAACTGAGTGTTGTCCTGTCTCCTTCTCATCCCGACCTGCAGTACTTGGTCATGGATTACTACGTGGGTGGCGATTTGCTGACTCTGCTCAGTAAATTTGAAGACAAGCTCCCAGAAGACATGGCGAGGTTCTACATTGGTGAGATGGTGTTGGCCATTGACTCCATCCACCAGCTTCATTACGTGCACAGGTAACCACCTCTTGTGTAGTTCGTAGACGGCACACTCAACATTCCTTTGGCTGTGCCCTCAGTCCCAGACCCCAGGGGCCTGCGGCGGCGGTTCCCCCGGTGAGCAAGCGAGCGCCGGGTGGTCTCCCACAGCACCTCAGGTGCCTGTGAGTCCTCGGTTCTGCCAGCACTGTGATGGCCTGGCCCCGGTCAGCATCCGCTTGGCTGTGCTCGTCCTGTGGGCCGCACTGTAAGAGGGGCCTCCAGTGGTCAAGCCCCGAAGTCCTCATGGGGGCTCCGGTTAAGGGGGCTTCTGTCAGTGTGCTGCAGTCTTGCATAGTGCTTTTCTTTTGTTCTCTGTGTTCTTTAACGTACAGTAGTTACGCTTCTCTAAGTCATTGTGGTTTTTGACATTTAGAGTTTATGTTTCATCTTCTTGACAGGACTTTGCCTAATTCACAGTAGAGAAGTGATATCTTGTCACAGGTCTCCAAGGAAATTAATGTAACCACCTTTTTAATGGCTTATCTTGTCCTGTTGGCTCCTCATTAGAAAGCCTTCCCCTCACTTTTTAATCGATTGCATAGTAGCTTCTCTCTCTTTTGACCTCCGGGTGCAGTTAACATGAAAATATGGGTTGTGTGTGTGTGTGTATGTGTGTGTGTTGTGTTGTGTTTTGTGTTTGTTTGCTTGTTTTTGAGACAGGTTCTTGCTACATAGTTCAGGCTGGTCTTGAATTCACTGTGTAGTCTAGGATGGCCTTGGACTTGCAGTGATCCTCCTGCCTCAGCCTCCCAAGTGCTGGGATTACAAGCATGTGCCACTATGCCTGGCTTCGACATGGAAATATGTAACTCAGAAACTTTTTCCCCTAAGACAACTCATTGAGTTTCAGTGTGTGGATGACCCGAGTCTTTTTTTTTTTTTTTTTTTTTGGTTTATAAGTTTGTAGTGTATTTATAGTGGTATCTTGGTTTGCGAACTTAATTTGTGTTATGATTTTGGAGATGTGTTTGTTTGTGTAGAAAGATGGCTGTGGTTGTGTTTGTCACCCAATGTGGAGTTTGCAAACAATAAAATATTATCAGACACTTTTGTTTGTGAACTGAACTCCTTGCAAACAGAAGCATTTGTGAACTGAGGTATTACTGTACATTTTTTGCAGTCAAAATTATACATCTTTTATTTATAGTTAATACTTTTTGTATTTTATAAATAAACCCTTCCTAACCTCAAAATCTCACAGATATCACCTACATTTCTATTAAGAGTCTACTTAGCATTTTCCCTTTTAACATAATCAGATGTAGAGAACAAATCATTTTATTTTATGAAAAAATAAATTTTCATAACCAAATAAGAGAATAACAATAGTTATTATATTATGTATTGTATCTTCACAATAGTTACTTAATACAAGACATAAGCCAAAAAGATTCTTATAAAAAAGAAGCAAGTCGGTAATAACCCAAAGTTCCCCTCAGTGAGATGAGGCCCCCGCCCTGGCCCGGCCTCAGAGTGGTGCGCTCAGTCTTCCCAGGAAGCCGCCCAGGTGGGCATGTGAGAAGCTGGAGTAGTGCTGGGTGAGGTCACAAGTGCCAGGTTTCCTGGGCACACGGGTGGTGCCAATGACTGGCATAGCCATGGCCGGGCCCCTTCCCGACATCGCCAAGGGCAGGGCCTGCTGTCCACCAGCTGCTTTGGCAGCCCGACCTGTGGATGCCCCGGAGCAGGAGGCGGTGGGAGCTGGGGCCCAGGACACCCAGTGCATGTGTTGGTCGCTTCCCGCACTCAGCTCCGGGCACAGGAGTGGCAGAGGCCAGAGCAGCAGGGTCACAGAGGATTACAGAGCAAGAAAGTACGGCTACAGAGAGGGCTGAGAGTAAATAAGAACAAGCAGAAGCTGGGCGTGGTGGTGCAGGCCTGTAATCCCAGCACCCTGGGAGGCTGAGGCACCAGGATCAGCTGAGGCAGGAGGATACTGCAAGTTCGAGACCAGCCTGGGCTACAAAGTGAGTTAAGGCCAGCCTGAACAGCATAGCGAGACCCTGACTCAAGAAGACAAAAAGAAAAGAATGAGGAATTAGTGATGGAATATTCAGAGAACAGAAAGGGCCTTGGGAAACAAACTCTGGGAATGTACAAAGTTCTGTAGGAGGTGAAGAGGAGGAATCCAACGAAGACAGCCCTGAGGGGAAGCTCAGGCCGTCAGGGTGACTCCGGAGCCTGCTCAATGGTGGCTTCTGCTCCAGAGTGGGCCCCAGAAAGTGCCCCCAGGAAGCCCCGCTAGGGACGGGTGTGGCAGACTGCACAGGGCGACAGAGCAGCCCCCTTTCCAGCACACCAGAGCGAGAGCAGAAACGGCAGTGCCCTGCAGACACGCAGGGACGGCTGCGTAAAACATATTTATATAAGAAGTTCTACACTTGATCAGAAGGATATGATAAAAACATGGTATTGAAATACTTTTATAAAAGTGTTTTTTGGTTTTTTTGTATTAAATTCTGCCCTTAAATGGCTACAGCCCCTCGGGTTTATTCTTAGGTTGGTGTAACGTAGACTTGTGATGCTGGTGCTGCGTCCTCCATACTGTGTCCACATGGCTCTGGCTTTTCCTGAACTGTCCTAGAATAAGGTGACCGTGTCAGGCATTGAGACTAAGAGTATTCCCTTGCTTAGAGTATACTTGTTGTTTCAGGAGACTTAACGTCATACTTGTGCCCAGCCTTAGCATCTGTATCCACATTTCCTCAGCTGACCCAGGGGCATCTTTTATAGTAGTGTTTTCTTCTCTCCACTGCGGAGTCCAGCCAAGGGTCACGTGTTACATCTAGCTGCAGTTTCTTTGTAATCCTTTTTTAACTGGAATAGTTCCTCATCCTTTGTCTCACAGGACACTGACACACTTAAAGAATATAATGGCTCCTGCTTTTGTAACAGCACGTTTCTCAGTTGGGTGGGAGGCCGTTTCCTCCTGATAGACTGGGATTGTGCATTACCAACTGGCACGTGTGTATACAAATGTGTTGTGTCCTGCTGGGGGCTCACAACAAGAGGCAGACACTACCGTCAGCCTTACAGTGCTGATGAGTTAGAGCACCAGGTTATGATTTTGTTTATTTCCTGCTATGTAGTTAGTACTTATTTCCTTGTGGGCAGATCCTTTAAGCTCAAGGCAGTATCTTCCTCTTCCTCAGAATCTCCTGCCCAGTTCAGGTGTCTGGGAGCAAGCCCCACGGGGCCATCTACTGGGCAGGTTCCGAGCGCTGGTCTCTCCCTGCAGGCTGGCCACACCAACCTGTCCCCAGGACCTGCTGCTGTAGGAAGCACCTCCCTTCTTGTGTTTGACTGCACTATCCGTGTGGATACAGGGAGCTTTTTTCCTGCTAGTGATTTATAATTTGTCACTGTCTTAACTGTTTTTGTGGCCAAATTGCCCTGTATTGGCCACCAGAAGCCCCCTCTGGCTGACCCCTGCTGTGACTTCCCCTCCCTGGGTTTTGCATGAGGATGACCTCAGATTCTGGCGCACTTCATACCTCTGTGCCCCGACTTGGTCATTTCTTTGTGCTGCTCTTCTCTTGTCCTTTAGCGGAGAATGACCAAGCCCTAGGTGCTGGGCGTGCTCCTTGCAGCAGGAGCACCTGCTGCTGAGCTGTCAGAGGACAGGCCTAGACACAGGTGTGCGCACACAGGTCGGCATGTGTCTGTACATGTCTCCGTGTACCTCCTCGCAGCGCGGGAGCTGTGAGCTCACTTCTGGCTCCTCCCGGTCCACATTTCGGGGCTCCTCGCCACGTGAGCTCGCTGCTCAGACCTCAGACCTGTGGTTGCCCGCGCCGCCCTGAATTGCCTTGCCCCAGTGCTGCCCCGAACCGACCCTCCCACCCTGGCCCACTGCCCACCTGGCCCTCCCTGAAGTTTATGCTCGCAAGTGCCTCAATGTGTCGATCTTCCTGCCCATGTCCCTTCAGTGTGGTGCCCAAGTCCCGCTGCCTTGCTGGTGTCAGCAGCTTCACTCGAGGCCCTGCTGCAGGAAGTGCAGCTCGGAGAGGGGTCGGCTCTCCCTGCTCCCCCACCAGCTGCCGTGCTCTGCTCTTGTGTTCATGTTTTCTTATTTCTCCCTTCCTACAAGCTAGGGTGCTAAGTCATTAGATGTATACTTCTGCACTTTGTATGTTCCAAGTCGTCCCTCGCAGGTCACGGAGCTCTTCATTCTTTTTGACGTATGCGCAGTGCTGTGTTCTGGGTAAATGGTGTGATTTATTCACGAAGCTCCTGGCAGTGGCCATGAGGTGGATTCCAGTGTCCTGTGGTTATAGACACGTAATAACGAGTACCCTTGTGCTTGAATGCGGTTGCATTGTTGGTGTCTCCAGCTGTTCCTAGAAGTGGCCTTGCTGGGTCAACAGCAGTCAGATCCAACACAGGTCTGTTACGGGGCCCCGCTTTTCCCTGTGGAGTGTGTGTGTCCTTGCTGCCTTGCCGACACAGCGTCTTGGAGCTTGGAAAGCTTTACCGTCCGACGGGTGACAGTACATCATGGCTGTGACCTCCTGTCCTCGGTGCGCCTGCCTCCGCATGCCGTTTCCTGTTCCCTCACTTCTCTGCAGGATTTCTGCCTTGTTTCCCACAGTTGTTGGAGAAATACTCGTCTTTTTTCTGTAATCCATGTTGCAGTATTCTTCCTAGTTTCCCAGTTGTTTTTTTGACTTTGCTGTTGTGGTTTTATTGCCATGTACATTAAAAGAGAACTTTTGATGTAGTCTTGTTTATTTTTCCTTAATATTGTTGGTTGTTTTTGCTGGCACCAGCCAGGATCCCACAGTATGTTCAGTGGCCGTGTCTTCTTAGGCTTTTCTTCTCTTGGCTGTACCCGTTTCTCACACTTTGATTTTGTGTGTGCTAGTGTCTGAACCCAGGGGTTTTGCACTGAGCTGCAAGTCTAGGCCTTTTTATTACTTCCTTACTTACTTGTTAATTTATTTTTTGAGACAGACTTTTGCTGTGTAGTTCAGGCTGGCCTTGAACTCAGTATCTGTCCCAGGCTGGGCCCAAATTCATGGAGTTCCTCCTGCCTCAGCCTTACGAGTGCTAGGATGCCCAGCTAGAGATGTTCTTTTTTTAATCCTTGGAGAGGAGGAAAACTCACGTTTCCGTTTGGTAGTTTGTTTTTTATTCATGTAGTTTCGTTTCTTACATAACGGGTCTCCCATCCATTCAGGGTTTGTTCTTTGTTTCTCCAAGTGCGGAGGACTGGCCGGGCACTGCACGTGCTCGAATTGTTCCTGCACAGCGCGGGGAGGGCTCTTGTCCGGCCCTTACCCAGACGGCCCGTGGTGGCCACGTGTGCTCACCGGCCTCTCAGCACCTCGGCACGGTCTTGGGCCCTTTGTGCTGCCGTGGGTTCCAGCGCTTCTGCTGGCCCCCTCACCTGCCTCTGTGGACCCTCGCCGTGCCGCAGAGGCCACAGTCAGAGCGCCTACTCCTGCCGTCCCTGGCTCCTTTATGTGTGGGTTCTTCTGCTTCAGCCAGGGATTATTTTTGCTTTTGTTGGTTTTGTTTTGTGTTTGTTTGTTGTTGTTGAGACAGGGTCTCGCTACATAGTTCGGACTGACTTTGAACTCAGTGTGACCCAGCCTGGCCTTGAACTTGAGGTGATCCTCCTGCCTCAGCCTTCTGAGTGCTGGGATCTCGGGTGTGCACCGCCACACCTGGCTTGTTTTTGTAATCGTCTGTTGGGCCTCCCTGTCTCCCTCTCCTTCTGGAAAGTCCTCTTGGATTAGGGTCGGAATATTCCGCTCCGATTGGGTTGCTCCAGGCCCTGGCAGTGGATGTGCGTGTGGCTTCTCAGGGCCTGGCCTGCGTGTCCGTCTCCAGCTGCCTTCCTCATCTCAGGCTTCCTCTGTCTTTCCCCGACTGCAGTGCTTTTGACTAGATTTTAGTCTTTTATTGTCCTTCGGGGATCTTACAAATTGGTTTTCATTTCTGATAAAGTGTTATTCTTTATCTTCTGTTGCTTCCTGAGTTAAATTCACTATTTCTGCTTGTTTTTGTCCTGTTCTTTTTTAATTATTTGTGGGATTTTTTTCTTTTCCTTTTTCCTGAATGCCTGTTTGATGATACTTATTTCCTTTCTTGGTAAGAACTGCTTCCTTTGCTTGTGTTTGTCTGCGTGTGTCCTGCCAGGCGTATCGTGGACCCTGAGGCAGCCAGGCATGGCCACCCGCTCCTGCAGGCAGACGGCCGTGTCATTTCCCTAGGTGTCTGTGCAGGTGGTACTGCAGGGAAGAGGCTCGGGTGTGTCATCGGGTGCTCTTAGAGCTTGTGTGCCGTACAGCTCTCTAGGCCTTGGGCTTGTTCTGCTGGGAAGGAGGGCGAGGGCGAGCCCGAGCCCTGGGGGACTGCAGAGGAGCCACCCAGACGCAACCTCCTGCCCAGCCTGCGTTCACACGCCTGCGTGTGGACACGGCCCTCGCTGCATGGCCTCCATAGCCAGTACTCCTGGGTGATGCTTGTTAGCCGGCAGCGGTCTACCGGGCTCTTTCCTCACTTCTCCAAGGCATCACCGGCTGCTTCCTTCGCATGGCACCCTGAGTGCCTTGACGTCATGACCCCGAGGTGACCTGCACGGTCACAGCTTTGGACGTCCTTTGTCTGAGCCTGGGCTGTGTGCAGGCCTCTCGGACACAGGTGGTGTTGTCTCAGTCCCGGCTAGATTTGGCTGGGTGGGAGATGGACAGCAACAACAGTGCCCACACCCACTGGGGTCAGTGGGGCTTTGGTGAGTCGCGGTGGTGGTGGTGGTGGTGGCAGCTGCCCTTCCTGCTGGGCTGCCCTGATGGCCTTGCTTGGTGGCCACGCTCTCCTGACAGTGCTGGTGTCTGTTCCCTCTGCTGCCAGTGAAAGGCTGTGACCCAGCATGCTGCACCGAGATGGTTAACTTGTGTATTTATTTTGCACACACAGAGACATCAAACCTGACAATGTCCTTTTGGACGTGAATGGTCATATCCGCCTGGCTGACTTCGGATCGTGTTTGAAGATGAATGATGATGGAACTGTAGGTATTTCTTTTGGAGATTTTCCATTTGGTTTTGACTTTGGCTTGTAGTTACAAGAGGTGTGAAGGTTCAATTTAAGATACAATTAAGAAATCAACTTTAGCCAGGCATGGTGGCACACGCCTTTAATCCCAGTATTCAGGGGGCTGAGGGAGGAGGAGCATTGTGAGTTCGAGGCCGGCTTGGGCTACAATGCAAGTGCAAGGCTGGCCTGAGCTACATAATGCGACCCTGCCTCAAAAAACTAGGGCTGAGAGTTTGGCTCAGTGGCTTAAGCACCTGTCTGGCAGGTGCGAGGTTGTGAGTTAGATCCCTGGTGCTGCAAAAAGAAAAAAAAGAAAAATCAGCTTTACTATCTGGGTGTAATGGTGCGTGCCCATAATCTCAGCACTCATGAGGCTGAGGCTGGAGAGTCTCTGTGAGTTCAAGACCTGCCTGTAATACACAGTTGAGACTTTGTCTCAAAAAGAAAAGAACAAAAGAAGTCAACTTTATTAATGTAAATTAAGAAAATGAATCCATGTAGGAGACAACAGAAGATTCCTGTTTGAGGACTTTTTTTTTTTAGTTTAGAAGTGTCTTTGTTGTGTTCTGAGTGGATGAGGGTCACATGTGTGCCTTCAGGGGTGGTCCCCTTCCGGACACCCCCACAGGCAGCTCCCAGCCCCCAGGATGAGCCCTGCCAGCCGCCGTGTGACCTCGTGCTGCCCAGGGCTGGTGCGGCAGTGCTGCAGGCCAGGACCCCAGTCTTTGTGGTCGATGGGGCCCTTGGGTCTGCAGGACGGAGGACCCTGCTTGTCCTCCACCCAGGCACTGTGGCCCTCTGGTGGGTGTTCAGCAGTGTCGCCACCTCCAGCCCTGCCCTGGCTGTCCTGGGCACTGTCTCCTGTGTCTGGGAGTGTGCTGCGCCTCTTCCCAGGTGAGCAGCCTGTCTTCTCCTCCCAGCAGATGCCAGGCAGCTGGGCAGCAGGCCCCAGCCGGCAGCACATCCCAGGCACGGCACTGTGTGCTCATGCTTCCCATGAGGCTGGTCTGGTTTGAGGTCTGGCCCACAGTTGCCGAGGGGGCGCGCTGCTGCTGTGCTCAGCTCCAGCCTCCCAGTGACCCGCAGCACGCTGGGCTTGCTCCCCTTCTTACCTGCATGTCCCCCACTGGAGTCTCCTCGCCGCTCATTCAGACGAGCAGCTGTCACCACACAGACCCCAGCTACTCTCCCCCAAGGGCAGCCAGGGGAGATGCTGACCTTTCCCAGACAGGCCTGTGCTGGCTGTCCCAGCCTTTGCCTCCGCTTACGCAGTCCCCTCGTGGTTTCTTGTGACGAGTGCCCCTCAGTGTGCACAGTTCAGGAGAGGTGCCCCTGCATTCAGGCATAAGGCCTTGGGGAGTTCCTCTCTGCCTTTGGGGGGATGTGGTTACCTCCTGCAGTCCTGTCCAGGTGATGCCAGAGTGCACCGACTTCCTGCATTTCCCTCGGAGACTTAGCGCACGCTGCAGCTGGGCAGCCTCGTTAGAAACGCAGCAGCCCTCCCCAGGGTCAGTGCTGTGTGGAGGCTCGGGCCCACTGGGAGCGAGGCAGGACGGAGGCTGAGGGAGGACTCTGCCTCCTGGGACTCAGCCGGGTGGTCTTGGGCATGGAGGCTTTGGGCCTTGAAAGATGTAGCAACAGGGTCGTGCATGATCTTAGCACTCCAAGAGAGTCTTGGTCTGCCCTAATTTCAAGTTAGGGTTTGTTTTTTGTTTTGTGGTACCAGGAATCAAACTCAGGACCTTGTGTTTGCCAGACAGGCAACTGTGCTGCTGAGCTGTAGGCTTTTAAATTGTGGTCATTCATCATTTTTATAACTATTTCCTTTCCTGTTGTTGCTGGGCTTCAGAGAAAGTGTGTAGAGGTTCACAGTTCGAGGCTCTGGAGTCTCCCTTCAGCACCTCCTCCTCCGCAGGTCCAGTCCTCCGTGGCTGTGGGCACGCCTGACTACATCTCGCCCGAAATCCTGCAGGCCATGGAGGATGGCATGGGCAAGTACGGGCCCGAGTGTGACTGGTGGTCCCTGGGTGTCTGCATGTACGAGATGCTCTATGGGGAAACGCCCTTCTACGCCGAGTCCCTCGTGGAGACCTATGGGAAGATCATGAACCACGAAGTAAGACGTTGCATCTCCCTCTCAGTGCTGCGTTTTCCAGGGCTGGGAGGAAGGGAGGGGGCCCAGCTGCAGCGGTGCCGCTTCCTGACCGGGAGGCCTGGGCACGAGATGAATGGCCATTTTCTTGGTCAGGATATAAGGCAGTTGTGTGTGTGTTCGGTCAAGTAGCCTCCTAGACCTGGGTGTGCCCTGGATACTGCAGAGTGTGTTCTGAAGGTTGTGCTGGTGCGTGTTCCCCACAGCACACCTGTGTGTTCTGTGCTGCTCTGATGAGTGAAAGTTCATCATGCAGTGTGGTAGCGAGCTGACTGTGAACAAAGCTGGAGACCTTAACGGTTTTCTAGGTTGCCTCTTGCAATCGAAAGTCCCCAGCTTTGGTTTGCATTTAGTTGTCATGAGATATAAAGGGCTGTTGCTTCCTGCGTCTCTGTCTCAGACCACTCTCACTGTGTCCACTTCTGCACCGCACTTTCCCTCTCACAGGAGCGGTTCCAGTTCCCTTCCCATGTCACGGATGTCTCTGAAGAAGCCAAAGACCTCATTCAGAGGTTGATCTGCAGTAGAGAGCGCCGGCTAGGGCAGAATGGAATAGAAGACTTCAAAAAACATGCATTTTTTGAAGGTCTAAATTGGGAAAATATACGAAACCTTGAAGCACCTTACATTCCAGACGTGAGCAGTCCTTCTGACACATCCAACTTCGACGTGGATGACGACGTGCTGAGAAACACTGTAAGTGTCACTGCGGCAGGGTCTTGGCAGCGCCTGCCCCAGCCTGCACGTCCGCAGGGCTGGGCCAAGGACCTGCTCAGCTCCTCGGCAGGTTGCAGCACTCTGCTGATTTGTGGAAAATGTGGCACTTGTTTCATGAAAGTGTACTTTTACTCCACCCTTCTGCTTGGGCCCTACTGCCCCCTTCAAAAGGTAGGTGATTCAGCTTGACTTCTGGAACTCATCAAAAAGGTTTTTGCTTTTCTTTTCATCATACTTTTTTCCTTTTCAAAGCAATGTCACATGCGTGATTGTGTTAGAGCTTTACCAAAGCCCTGTTGACACTGTGTCAGCATAAAGGCTTGAGACAATTCTTTAATTCCAACACTCTGGGAGGCTGGGGCAGGAGGACTGCCTGGGCAGCTGAGCAAGACCCTATCTCAGGAAAAAAGAGAGAAACGCTGAAGATACAGCTCAGTGGCACAGTGCTTACCTTGCTTGTGTGAGGCTCAGGGTTTAATCTGAACTGCCAAGAAAAAATCTGATTTGGCCTCATCAAACCCTTACATGTGACTTGGCTTAGGGATGGAGAAACTGAGGCTTTAACCAAGTTAAAAAAAATTTTTTTTGTTTATGCCTTAATTAAGAGAGTTTGTCATATTAAAATTTTACCACTTGCTGCACATGCTTTATCCCTCTTGACCTCTTAAAATGAATGAGCTTGACCTTGGGAAACTCCTGGTTGCTTGGGGTCCTCATCCAGAAGCTGAGGTCCTGGGGAGAACCTGTGGAGCCCCTTGTGCCGCTTCGTGGAAAGTTGTCTGCTTAAAATAGTCTGCCTTGGATTCCAGAGCTCCTTTCTGCCTGAGGGCTCTTTTGGGCCAGGGACCCGGGAGTCCCACGTGTGCCTGTGTCCCCAGGGCACTGCGCTTGCCACATTTTTGTGTCTGCACTGGGCTGTGCTGAGTCGTGCTTTCAGGGCTTTGAACAGTTCAGCAGTCTGGCCCGGTGCAGCGGGCAGCACAGTCAGTGTGTTTGTCCTCAGGGCTACATTTTGCATACCAGGGACAGTTACAGAAACCTGCTGATGCCACACACTCCCTGCAGATGCCACATGGAGTGGCCGTTCCTCGAGCCTGTCCCCTCTCGCCGGCACCCTCCTGACGCACTGCACTGGAATGTACTCTCCTCTTGGGCGGCTGTTTGAATGTAGACTTCGTGTGCGTTGTTTTTGTCTTACGCAGGAAATACTACCTCCTGGCTCTCACACGGGCTTCTCTGGATTGCATTTGCCTTTCATTGGTTTCACGTTTACGACAGAAAGGTATGTGTACCTCTTCCTCCCCAGCAGAGCCTTCTCGGGGGATGGGGTCTGAGTGTGGACATCTGTGTGTCTAGGTGCCCTTGCCAGGCAATGGAGACCTTGCTCAAGGGTGAAAGGAGGAGCTTGTCTGTTACACATGCACACCTGATGCTCCAGGTCTGCGTCAAGGGCACTTTTCTAAAGGGCAGCATAGTGAATCTGGTCCTATGCCACATGATGCTGGGTCATCAGACTGCATATGCTGTGGCAGTTCTGTGAGGTCACAGTAGACGTGAGAGTCTTCACGCCTTGTGCTGTCACGGTCCTCTTGAGGTCTGCTCTAGACAATGCCTTACTCCTTTGTTCGTGTGCTGCCTTTGTGAACACATCTACTGGGCTGCCCAGTGCATCCACCTATAAGCCCAGCACTGTAGGAGGCTGAGGAAGGAGTAGCCCAAGTTTGAATCCAGCTGTGGCAACTTCGCAAGGCTGTGTCTCTAAACAAAGAGTGGGGGCGCAGCTCAGTGTGAAGGTCCTGGGTCCAATCCCCAGTAGTGGAAAAAAGAAAAAAGCCCAGAACACGCAGTTACTATAGTATGTTACGCTGGGTACTGTAGTAAGCAGCCGCGTGACTCCTTAAGAAAGCAAGCTCACTGTAAAGCAGTGTGCCCAGCACACCGGCAGCATTCTTGTGTAGCTTGTGTTCATTGCACCTGTCAATTGTGTTTTTTCTCTTGTGTTTGATTCGTCTTGTGTTGTGTGAGTGAACTCTGATGTTTGCACAACAGATCTAACCACGCAGTTCTCAGAATCCCATCCCCATCCTTAAGCAGCACAGGACTGTAATTTGGGTATTGTGGTCTCCGTTGTTCGTTTATCTTTTCCTTTTACACCCATTTGTGTGTAGTACTGGGGACTAAACCCAGAGCCTGACACGTGCTAGACTAGCACTCTACCGTCAAGCTGCACCCCCAACCCTTTTCATTATTTTATTTTGAAACGAGGTCTTGTTAGATTGTCTGTGCTGACCTCAAGCTTGCGATCCTTCTGTCTCAGCCTGTGTGCATCACCCAAGCCCCCTCAACCCCTTTAAGCAGCCTAAATGCCATTCCATTGCTGCGTGGCACAAGAGCAGGCTGTGGTGGGCTGTGGCCCACGGGTTGGTGCTGGCAGGGTTGTGACAGAGTCGGGGGCTGCACCTGTTCCCCGTAGGCTCAGCCGCTCTGTCTTCCTTCAGAGCACCCTGCTGGCTGCTGTAGGGACTGGAGCCCCAGCTGCATATTCCATCAGTGGGGCTGGAACGCGTCCCAGGTGTGGTGCGAACCCTCAGGTGCCAAGACTGCATCCTCATAGGCCTCTCTAAATTTGTGTGGCCCGATTTAGGAAGGAAATTGAGGCCAAGAGAAAAGAAAGGTGAAACAACAAGTCATCTGCCCCTGTGCTCAAAGGAAAGCGGCGGAGTTGGGCTCGCGGCATCTCCCAGGAGCTGGCAGTCGAGGCGGCGAGGGCCTTCAGGGGAGGCTGCCTCCGCGCGAGCCAGTGGGAGTCTCTCTAGGGGCAGGGCCTCACCACAGAAGGCTTCAGGTGGGCCCAGAGGCCCTTGACCTTCCCTCCCAGCACACCCCAGCTTCCTGAGTGCTTTTCACATTTGCAGGCTCTAGACCCAGGCCTTCCCCGCAAGGCCCAGGTGGGCCGGGTGCACCCCTGGCTCCTCGCAGGACAGATACCCTGTCAAAACCCTGGTCAGGCTGTGCTCTGTAATAGATCCTGCACCTGCTGCGTTTAGCAGGCTCAGCAGGGGACATCGAGAGGGTTTTCCTGAGTTGTATCTTGTAGCCAGCTGAGCAGACCTGCAGTAGTCTGAGAATTGAGGCTGTGTGGTCAGAAAACTGTCTTTGGCTTCTGTCTGGACAGGGCTGGTGCTTGCATGTGCACTCACATTTGTGCCGGCGGCTGCACCTCAGTGGCTCAGCCTACAGGGGCTGCTTCATGTGTAATCAGAGGAGCCCAGGTTGACAGCTATCTCAGGTGGCTCCGGCCACCTGCTGAGAGCCCGCAGTCAGGTGACCTGTTCACCCAGCCCGCTAGGCGAAACGCCGTGGGGTGGGGTTCAGTCAGGTGTGAGTGTGCGGTAGCGGTCGCGTGCCCTCCTCCCGGAGGCCTTCTCTCTGTCAAGCTGTGGGACCGCGCCCGTGTCAGGTCCCAGGCCCAGCCAGCGCTCTACAAGCTCTTGTCTCGCTCTGGTTCCATGCACAGTAAAGTCTTTTCACAGGTATTCTGTTTGTCACTTTAAAGAGACCCTGTCCCCAGGAAGTCTTTAAATGCTGACGAAGTCACTGTCAGTTCTTGGTGGCTGAGAGAGCCTGGTACTTTTACCTCACAGTTGCTTTTCGGACCGGGGCTCTCTGAAGAGCATGATGCAGTCAAGCACGCTCACCAAAGATGAAGACGTGCAGCGGGGTTTGGAGAACAGCTTGCAGATCGAGGCCTATGAGAGGAGGATCCGCAGGCTGGAGCAAGAGAAGCTGGAGCTGAGCCGCAAGCTGCAGGGTGAGTGGTGGGGCGCCCGTCAGGCTGCGGTGCCGTCGCCGTCGTGCACACAGCCACACTCACGCCACGCCTCCCGTAGAGTCCACCCAGACGGTGCAGTCCCTCCACGGCTCCACACGGGCCCTGGGCAACTCAAACCGAGACAAGGAGATCAAGAGGCTGAATGAAGAAATCGAGCGCTTGAAGAACAAGGTGGCAGGTGAGCCTTCTCTGGTCCTGGTGCTCCTCTCCTGAGAGATCCTCTCTGTGTCCTTGCCATAGCTGGAAAGCAAGAGAGGCCCATACTTCAGCACCTATCAGAGTTCTGCCCCTCATCAGGTTTATCCCCTGCCTCGTGTGACTGTGATAATTCTAGAGCTGCTGACTTCGTCAGTTCCCTGTTTTCTCCGTGAACTCTTGCTTTTCCTCTGTGGGGCGCTGACAGGTCCCTAGCCCCCTGTACCCATGACTGGCCTCCTTTGCATATCCCGAGGCCTTCCCCTGGTGGTTCCTGGACCTGAAAGCTTCCTCAGGGCTCGGATCCCTTCCGAACCACGACCTTCCCCATTGGGCTGGCCCTGCCATCCCCTCACAGCTCCTGGTTGCTGACTGCACCCTCTTCCCATTTCCCACCCGAGCCCACTGTCCTGGTCCAGAGACAGACACAGCTGAGTCAGTGTCTCACTGAAACCTTCATTGCAACTGAGAAAGGGCCAGGTGCTGTGCTGAGCTCCCCATTTCACAGGGACTGTGACCCACAGGCAGGTGCTCCCAAGGGCTCAGAGTCCCTGAGGAGGGAGCAGTCAGAATGAAGTTCAGGGGCCTGCTCATTCCAGGTAGTGTGTGGCACGTTTATGTGAGAAAGCAGGACAGCCTGTGGATAGGAGCCTGTCCCAAGTTAGCAGGTAACCCTTGTCACTAGGTCACCTCACAGCACATACCGCATGCCAAGAAGCACAGGCACAGTTTACTTCTCTTCTGCCCAGATGCCAGTCGGCTTGAGCGGCAGCTGGAGGGCACCGTGACGTTGCGCCAGGAGCATGAGGACTCCGTGCACCGGCTGAAGGGCCTGGAGAAGCAGTACCGCTTGGCCCGGCAGGAGAAGGAGGACTTCCACAAGGTGGGGGACCTCGCAGAGCCTGGAGACCCTGTTGTGCAGACTGCCCGCAGCCCCCAGGCCGCAGCAGAGTGTGAGCTCCGTGGAGGCCTCGTGTGCCCCCACTCTGCAGCCGTTGTCTTCAGCCTGCACCCCACCCTGCAGAGCAGGCAGCACCTCACTGTCGCGAACAAGGGCACGGTCCAGAACGTGATACTGTCCACAGTGACCAAGGGAGCGGGAGCCAGAGTCCTCCCCTGCCCCGGCACCTACCCCTTCTCTCAGAAGGCCCTTCTTGGTGATGACCGGTAGCTCCAAAGAGGTGGTGTTGAAATGGGGGCGTCCCCCACAACACTTACTGACTTGACTTCCGAGATGTGTCAGACTGCACGGTCAGTGCCAGTGCATTGATACCACAACCTGGACCACGTTTTCTGAAACACATCCCTTTATACATCTGAGTCCTTGAGTATGGAGTTCATTACCAGTTCTCAAATGTGCAGGCTGCCCAGCCTGAGTTCCTAAGGTCATGTGTGATGCCGTCCCACCTGTAGTGGCGTGCCAGGTACAGTGTGGGGTCGTGGCCTCTCCTTGCTGCTATGCGGTCACAGTAACTCCTCTGAGCCAAACCCAGGGCAGCCTCTGATGGGTGCCCTGCCGCCCTGTTAAGGGAGCTTGCTTATCACCTCCTGTCACACAAATGACAGCGACCAAACAGCCAGATTGTCCACTGACTGTAGACACTGACCAGCCCGGTGGCAGACAAGCTGCTGGGAGGTGAGGGCTGCAGGTGTGGCCAGTGGCAAGGCCCTGTCCTGACTGCCCGGAGGGACAGTCGGCATCTCTCCCTCCATTTTCATGACGCGTACTTAGATTTATATTTTAAGTGTGTGCATAGTCATGGGGTACATAGTGATGTTAGGGTTGATGGCAGGCTGAGTAGACGGGGGTGGTCCTGTCATAGTGCATTACCTGTTGACAGCAGAACCATCCCAGTTTATGTGAGGACACTGTGATCGCACCGCAGAGTCACTAAGAGTTTTCAGAACCTGTTCAGTCACTAAGATGTGTGGCTGTGTGTGTGTTCCTTCCTGGGTCTGCTCGAGGCCAGTAACACAATCATTGCCCAAATCCCTGCTCTGTATCTCTGTGACTGAGTAGATGAGTTTTGGAGCCACAGGTGGTGTGCGTGGCTGCTCCGCGTTGCAGTGCTGGTCTTTGCTGTGTGGAACTGATGTCCTGTGCTGGAGGCCAGCTGGCTGCGTGCAGGCTGTGTGTGTTGTGGAGGGTGGAGCCAGAGCTTTCCCAGGAAGCGCATTCTGGGTGCTCTGGCTGCAATCCGTGAGAGCGTTTGCCATCACTCTGAACTCTGCCCATAGCAGGAGATTGAACTACTAAGTGCACATGAAACATCTGTAATTCTTTTTGTTCAGCAATTGCTTGAAGTCTCAGAGCGATTAAAATCTCAGACCAAAGAACTCAAAGATGCTCACCAACAGCGGAAGCGGGCCCTGCAGGAGTTTTCGGAGCTCAATGAGCGCATGGCAGAACTCCGCTCCCAGAAGCAGAAGGTGTCGAGGCAGCTGCGGGACAAGGAGGAGGAGATGGAGGTGGCCATGCAGAAGATTGACTCCATGCGGCAGGACATGCGCAAATCCGAGAAGCTCCGGAAAGAGGTAACTGGTCATGTGCTCAGCAGAGAGCATTCATTGCACTTGGGTGTAATCTTTTTTCCCTCTTTTATTCATTTATTTTTTGCTGTGCTGGGCTCAGAACCCAGGGCCTCGCCTGTGCTAGGCAAGCCCTCTGCCATTGAGCTACATCGCCAGCTTGTGTCTGTGAAATTGTGAAAAGAGGTTCTTACAGGGCTATGTTAATTTTTCTTACTTATGCAATATTCACATTGCAACGTGATGTGGCTTCAGTGCATGTGTGCCCCGTGGCCCATCTAGGAGAGGGGGACATGGGAACAGGTCAGCTGCATGTGTCCTTCAAGTCAATTGCATGCAGTCATGGTTCTGAAACTTTCTGGTCTCAGTGCTTTACTCTCTTGAGGGTGATTAAGGGTTCCAAAGGGCTTTTAGGGGGACTGAAACCCTTTTCGTGTACCGGGAACTCCGAGCCAAACCCAGAGGGACCTGGAGGGGTGCCCTGCTGCCAGGAGCTTTGCAGCGACAAGTCTAATACCTGTTCATATAGATATTTTTAATGAAAAGTAACTTTTTAAAAATTCACTTGTGAGAGGCATTTTTTACATTTTGCACCTTTCTTTACCATCTGGTGTCGTACAAGACGCCAGTGTCTTGTCCGGTGTTTGATATGCTGTGTGGGCTAAGTGCACAGAGAAAGCAAGACCCGCCGGAGCATGCTCCCTGGGCACTCTGGGCAGTGTTGCCCGCAGGTGACCTAAGCGGTTCTAACTCGTAAGTCGTGCTTTCCCCAGCTGGAGGCTCAGCTCGAGGACGCGGTTGCTGAGGCCTCGAAGGAGCGCAAGCTGCGCGAGCACAGCGAGAGCTTCTGCAAGCAGATGGAGAATGAACTTGAGGCCCTCAAGGTAGCGCGCGGCTCCCGTCTGCCAGGACGTGCTGGGGGTCGGGTCGGGGTGAGAGTGCAGCCTCTGCTCGGGTGGTCCTCGTGTCCAGCCAACTCCTCTCTTCCCCTCCCTGAGCCGAGTTCCGGGCAGTGCGAAGTAAGCCAAGGGGCGCTCCCCTCGGATACCTCCTTCCTACGCTGGTTTCCTCAGCTTGGTCATGGCCGTTTCTGGAACAGCTCCCTGAAACCCGTAGCCTACTGCTGATGGTGGCAAGGACAGGCTGGTCATCCACCTGGGACCAGCTGGCAGGGCAGAGGGCAGCAGGAGGCTGGGGAGGGAGGGAGTGAGAAGGCCCAGACCTGCTTGTCCCTTCCCTCTCTGAGCCCGGGCTTCCTGACCTGCAGCGGCACACCCACGGTGGGCTCTCTGTGTCCAGCACACAGGCCCAAAGCATGTTTTCCTCTCTGTTGTCTGTGCCGCCAGCTGCTCTGGCTCCGCTGCCTTTATTAGTTCTTTCTGCATGTTCTGCACACTGCGGCCACAGCGAACTTGTTGGCCACTTGAAACACGCCACTCTGAGGCAGTGCCCTCAGCAGCTTCCCACAAGCCTGTGCCCAGCCGCCCTGGGCTGACGCTGCTCGGTACCTCTCCCCGCACCTTCTTGCCTGTGCTTCCTTCCCTGTCCCGGTGTCTGAGGTCCTCCTCACCAGACGCTGACTTCCTCCACTGCTGTCTCCAGATGCCTTCCTGATCGCCCTCCCCGTCCTTCCACCTAGCTTGAGTGTGTTGGCGCTTGGTGACTGCTTTGCTATCAGTCCCTGCCCATGAGAGCAGAGCCTTTCCTGTCACTCCATCACCTGGGGCGTGCACACAGCTGGCCCGCAAAATATGCTTGTGGGTGAACAAACCAGCAGTGAAGGTTAGGCCAGTGGGGGAAGAGCCCAAGGGGTCGAGGCAGAACTGGGCACGCTTGCCCCTGAGTGCGCCCGTCCGATGTTGATGGACCCATTGCTCAGGTCACCTGTACCTCTCGACAGTCTTGGCACACCGCTGTCACTGTGGGCAGAAGCAGCGGCATTTGTGGGCCCCTCGAGGGAGGGCACAGACTTCCCGTCTTACCTCAACCTCTGCCTGCAGATGAAGCAAGGAGGCCGGGGTCCAGGGGCTGCTTTGGAGCACCAGCAGGAGATCTCCAAAATCAAATCAGAGCTCGAGAAAAAAGTCCTGTTCTATGAGGAGGAGCTGGTCCGACGTGAGGCCTCCCACGTCCTGGAAGTGAAAAATGTGAAAAAGGAGGTACACGACTCAGAAAGCCACCAGTTGGCCCTGCAGAAAGAAATCTTAATGTTGAAAGATAAACTGGAGAAATCAAAACGAGAACGGTGAGTTCCCACGAGCTCCACGTGGCAACAAGCAGAAGCTCGTTCCCAGGCCGTGGCATGGGCAGGAATGAGGCCGGGACTTTGCAACCGGTCTGTGTCGTCTCCCGGCAGGCACAGCGAGTTGGAGGAGGCCATAGGTACAATAAAAGATAAATACGAGCGGGAGAGAGCCTTGCTGTTCGACGAAAACAAGAAGCTGACTGTGGAGAATGAAAAGGTAATGGGGAATACCTGAGCGAGCACTTTATGTGGAAGTTACAGTTTTTCATTCTTAGGTCTTTTGGAAGGTCAGTGTCTATTTCAAGTATTTTAGATTTTAAATGAAGTGATGTGTTTTTTTTTGAGTGAGTCATTTTCACTCAGTTAAAAGGTACATTACTTGAAATCACCAGCGCTGTCACTTTTTGAGTTAGGTTTGAATTGAAACTTTCATTAGCTCTAAGCAGAAAGTCCTACCCTGAACTTAGTCTGGAAAAATCCTAGTGATGAAAGAAAATGTCCAAAATCTTGAGGAGAACAGAGCTTGCATGACGTTGCCGTGGTTAAAGGGTGCCTATTAACAAGTGATGTGGTGGGGTGGTTTAATTTCAGCTTTGTTCCTTTGTGGATAAACTCACGGCCCAGAACAGGCAGCTGGAGGATGAGCTGCAGGATCTGGCAGCCAAGAAGGAGTCGGTGGCGCACTGGGAAGCTCAGATTGCAGAGATCATCCAGTGGTACGCCAGCCCCGTGCCCATCTCTGTGCTGCGTCTATCGTGGCCCCACCCCAGCCTCGCTCTTGTCTGCCCTGAGCCCCAAGGGCTGGCCGGCAGCTCTATCCGGTGATCATCGCGGACACTCAATACCAACACCTGCAATTAAGGAGGGAACAGGTTGAGTTTGGCTCACGTTCCAGTCCACAGCCAGCTGGCTCCAACTCAGGATGGCGTGGGCAGAGCTGCCCACCGCAGGGTGGACAGAAGCAGAGCGCCGGGGGGAGCAGGGAGGGAGAGGAACCTTCCCGGCCAGGTCCCATCCCCTGACACCAAGCCAACTCCGAGCCCCATGATCAGTCCCTGTCCAGAGGTCCTGCCTGCAATGGCTAAGGCTTCAGGGGACATCTGCGTGTAGCCCTGACAGCGATCAGCTCGCTGGGGACTTGGTTGAGCACCGTGCACACCAAAGGCAAGCAGGTGGAACCCTTCCCAGAGAGACTGTCCCGTGACATGACTGCAGAGCTTGGAGGGAGCGTGCGTGGCGCCAGCCCCGTGGGCCCTGGCCACTCTGCTCTGCAGGCCGTGTGCCAAGTGCTCATCCCAGGTAGCGCCTCACACGGCACTGTGCCTGCTGAGAAGAGCGCCTCTCTCTTCCCAGGGTCAGCGACGAGAAAGACGCCCGAGGTTACCTCCAAGCCCTTGCTTCCAAGATGACTGAAGAGCTCGAGGCTTTGAGGAGTTCCAGTCTGGGGTCGAGGACGCTGGTAAGCGTTGTCTTGCAATCTGCATTTTCACTTCTAAAACGTCCGTTACTGGTCTTCTCGTAAGTACAGATGTGCTGCGCTACGTCCTCAGGTCATTCCAAGGGGAGGGGAGACTTGTGTGCAGTTAGGGAACTATGCCCAGGTGTCTCAAGGTGCACTGGGGCTTTTCTCCCATGAGCACCTGGGTGGGTGCTGCCATCTGCCCCTCAGGTGCTTCTGACGGACGCATGAAATGCTGTCCTCATCAACTTTCTTTATGGTTGTGGGTGGAAAATAAAAATTCCTCACTTGTGTTCAGGAAAGCTTAAAACAAAGTCCACGAGACAATGTTCCTTGACTTCGCTGCCTCTCGAGAGCTGGCGGCCAGGGGTGCAGCTCAGAGAGGAAGGGAAGAGAGTGGCAGGACCTGGCACCCCTCACCCTCCAGGTTGCCTCACCCTTCTGTCCCCTCACTTCCATCCCCCGTCACAGGTGCACACAGATGATGACTCCACCGCTAGGACAAGGCGCAGGGACCGGGGCCCCTGGGACACGTGCACCCCAGAAATTGCACAATAGAGTCAGTTTTAGTCTAATTTTTAAAGGTTAATTCTAATAATAAAAGTTACAAAGTTTCAAAACAGTAGTTAGGTCTGATGACCCTAACAGTCAAGGACGTGAAGACCGGCGTGTCTAGGAAGCACGCAGCCCGAACGTGCCTCCGCTGCTCTCCCCTCGCCCAGGACCCCCTGTGGAAGGTGCGCCGCAGCCAGAAGCTGGACATGTCTGCGCGGCTGGAGCTGCAGTCCGCACTGGAGGCTGAGATCCGAGCCAAGCAGCTGGTGCAGGAGGAGCTGAGGAAGGTCAAGGATGCCAGCCTCGCCTTTGAGAGGTGCCGCGGCCCACCCCGAGCTGCCTCCCCCGCTTGTCCTGCCCAGAGACAGGACGCGTAGCGCAGGGAGTTGGGCTGAGCAGGAGGGCTCTGAGGGGTGCACAGGAGTCTGGGATCGCCTTCCTGCAGGGGTGTGCATGTCCTTGGGAAGCACCCAGACAGTATGGTGTTGAGGGGTCAGTGGCTTTTGCCTTGTTGGCTGGCATTATTGGTGAAAAGACGCATGGCCAAACATCTGATAGGTGCCTATGGCTACTAAGTTTGTCAGCTCAAAATTTTCTTTTCCAAGCTAAAGGTAGTGATTAGAGCCTAAAGATGCTGTGCTGTTTGGAGCACACATGCAGTGGGCCCACCTCGCACACCCTGCTGCTCCCACAGGCTGCTTCCCTGCTCAGGACCCAGCAGTGAGCTGTGGGCCCCTGCACGCCAACCCTGCTGCTGTGGAGAGACGCGGCCACCTCTGCTGTGGGGCAACAGGTCTCTGACGAGACTCTGCGTCCCCAGATTGGCTAGATTCTGGCTGAAAGCATTACTGCCACTTAATTCACTTCCTGTGCGCCCGGAACTGCTCTGCAGACTTGGTGCATTGGCTCACATGTGCCTCTCACACCCTGCAGGGCAGGCACCCCGTCCCGGTGTCACAGACACTGAGCCCAAAGCGCAGGTGCACGGGCATGGAGTAGTTTGTCAGCCCACTAATGAGTGACTGAGTCCTGTCTGCCCTACTCACCCCTGGCTACTGTCCCCCGTGGCAGCCTGGCTGTCTTGTCCCTTCCACCAAGTGAGCTCGCGGGGCCCCGTGCTTGGGTGGTGGCCTGACAGTGTGAGGCCTGGGCCATGTGTCTGAAGGACAGAGATGCAGCTGGGGCGTCAGAAACTCACCCTGGCCTTCCGCACGTGTTCCCTCAGAGCCGCCTTGCTGGCTTCTGTCATCCCGAATCATCGGCACTGTCCGAAGTGGTCAGCGGGAAGGGGCCGCGCTCCTCACCCGCCACAACCCCGCGCCCGGGCCTCTTCTCAGTGCGCTGAAAGCCGTCCACCTTTTCATTTCAGTAAACTGAAGGATTCTGAAGCCAAAAACAGAGAATTATTAGAAGAAATGGAAATTCTGAAGAAAAAGATGGAAGAAAAGTTTAGAGCAGAGACTGGTAAGTTGAAATCATAAGGTTGTGAGTTATTTAAATATCAGCCTTTTTTAAGTGGGTGACTTTGTTTTCTTCAGCTTTCTTTTTTTTTTTTTTTTTTTTTTTTTTTTTGCGGCACCGGGGATTGAACTCACAGCTTTGCGCCTGCCAGGGCAGGCGCTTAAGCCCCTGAGCCAAACTCCCGGCCCTGGTTTTTTTGAGGCAGGGTCGCACTATGTAGCTCAGGTCGGCCTTGCGCCGCGTTGTAGCCCAAGCCGGCCTCGAACTCATAGCGCTCCGCCTACCTCAGCCTCCCCAGTGCTGGGATTAAAGGCGTGCGCCACCACGCCCGGCTCAGCTTTCTCTTTAATAGTGTCTTTTTAATAGCTAAATGAAGTGTCTACATAATAATCAGTTTTAATTGTGAAGCAGTATATTCAATGATACCTTCCCCTATAGTAGCGTTTGGTTGCTTCTTCATTTTGTTTTGAAAACAAAGCAAACACATGTGTGTTTAGTGACGTGCTCCTGTCCCTTCCAGCTGAGGTGGTAAGCTGTCCTGGAGGCTGCCCCGGCTCCCCTCCAGCTGTAGAATGCCTGCTGGGGGCACACAGCCTGAGGATGGGTGCTGGGCTGTTCTGGCTGGCCTGTCGTAGAAAGCGCTGCTGCGAGCAGCTTGTCCTTTCGTGTCCTTGTCCTTTTCGTGTCCTTGTCCCCGTGTTCGGGGATAGATTTCCAGAATGGGCTGCCAGGTCAAAGGGCACGTGTGCTCATATATCATGAGGGGTTCCCGCTCAGACCCCACACGGTGCAGACGTCACACTTGGGGCTTTGCTGTCCTCATCAGGTGAGAGATAGCATCTTAGTATAAGTTTAATTTGCATTCTTTTGCATTTTTTAAAATCCAGCTTCTTAGTTGTCTTAAGTTTCAGAAGCTTTTTATGTGTTGCAAGTAAAAGCCTTTTGTGACATTGACTTCTGTTGATTTTTTTTGTCAAGAAAAAGCTTTATTTAGTTAGTTGGTTAGCTCTTGCAGTACTGGAGATTGAACCCAGTACTACATCCTTGATTATTTTTTTTTTCATGAGACAAAGTCGTCTCCCTAAGTTACCTAGGCTGGGCTCAACTTGTGCTTCTCCTGCCTCAGCCTCCCAGAATGCCAGGATTACAGGTGTGTGCCATCACACCTAACTGCTTTTTAAACTTTTCACGTGTCAGATTTATCAGTCTTGTCCCTCTTTGAGTGATAACTAGGAAAATAATCCCTGACCTCCAGATATTCAAGAGATTACACATTTTCTCTGAATATTTGGAGGGTTCCATATTTTTCCCAGAGATAAGGTCTTGCTTGCTATGTTGCCCAGGCAGGCATCAGACTTGTGTTCCTTCTATCTCAGCCTTCTGATAGCTGGAATTCAGATGTGCACCACCTCATTGGCCTGGTTTGTTTCTTCTTTTTTTCTTTTTCTTTTTAAAAAGCAAAACAGAAAAAAGGATAGAAACGATACAGAATTTCAAAAAAGAAAGAAAGAAAAAAAGAAATTAACACTAGTTAATATATTGCATATTGTTATTTTAAAAGTAGTTGGCATTTTTAAAAATAGGCATGAAAAAAATGACCAAACAATGAAAGCACAAACTCTTCTTTTTAATGAACTAACAGAGCTTAGTAGTATAGTTATCTATCTTGTACATAGGTGTATTCTGACTTCAGATGACCAGTCTGTCTGAGCAGTGTCCCAGCTGCCACTGTCTGAGTGACCCTGGGTGTCTCTGGGGGCCTTACCTCAGCCCGTGGTCACTGGAAGCCCTTCCTCCTGCCAGCTCTCAGGCTCGCTCTGGGGAGGCCCCGTGGTGTCCGAGCCGAGAGCTCCTCCCGTGTGCCAGGGGTCCGGGTGGGGCTGTCCCGAGCGGGCGATGCTGAGGGCTCTGTCTTTTAAACGTTCTGCCATGCCCGTTCTTTCTTGCAGGGCTCAAACTTCCAGGTTTTCAGGACTCCATCTTCGAGTACTTCAATACCACACCTCTTGCCCATGATCTGACATTTAGAGTGAGTAATTACTTTTTTAAAGTGACAGATGGGAGCTGGGTGTGGTGGCGCACGCCTTTAATCCCAGCACTCGGGAGGCTGAGGTAGGAGGAGCCTTGTGAGTTCGAGGCCGGCTTGGGCTACAACGCGAGCGCAAGGCCGGCCCGAGCTACATAGTGTGATCCTGCCTCGAAAAACTAGGGCCGGGAGTTTGGCTCAGTGGCTTAAGCGCCTGCCCTGGCAGGTGTGAGGTTGTGAGTTCCTGGTGCTGCCAAAAAAAAAAAAAATGACAGATAGGTTTATAACGAGTTAGAAAGGGTAGGCCATGACGTGGTAGGGCTGCAAACGCCAGTGACAGAAGTGACCCGGGATTTCGCCCTCGGGAGGCGAGAGTCACCGAGGAGCTGGAGTGGACGCTCGTCGCTCACAGTGCAGACGGGTGCAGGAGGTGCCCAGCACCTTCAGGGCGGAGGTCCGCAGTGGCCGCGGGAAGTGTAGTAGTGAGCCTTTTGGGTTATTTTATAAATACAGATTCTCACACTGCAACAAATCATAATCAGCCACGTGCCCATTTCCGTGACTTCCATGTGGTGAGATAGCTGGGTCTCTGTGACTGACAGGATTTGTGCGGATGGCTTGGTGCCCAGCAACCTTCCCAGACCACACCTGGTGACCTGGAGCCCCCGAGTAGGTGCTGCCGGCCTCGTAGTGGCGCTGCCACTAGGAAGCAGCAGCAGGGTGGGGCCAAGTGCCCTGGGATAGTGACTGCCAGGCCTCACTGGCCCTGAAATACTTGAGTGAGTGTCTGGTGAGGTCGAGGCCGCGCTCCCGTGTGTCGCAGTCTGCAGCATTCGTGAGGCCTGGCCCCAGCCCTCCGCAGTCTCCCTGCTGCCCCAGCAGCACCCTTGACGGCTAGGTCTCCCCAGGGCAGGAAGCATGGGCCACAGGGAGCTGTCGGGTTCCCCTGCTGCCCCTCGGTGGCACTGGTGAACTCCCTGCACTGGGTTTGCCCACGGCGTCCTGCCCACACATGCAGGGTGGACACGGCGCGCTTCCGCACGGGAGATGCCACACCCCACTGTGTGCTGCCTTTCATTGTCAGTGTGGGTGCTGTTGGCCAGGTTGCTCCTGTTTAAGCAGGGGGCGGTGACCATGTGGGTGTCTGTCCCTCAGGAGCCTTCTCCGGCCATTCTGGGCACATGTCACCTGACAGCGTGCTTGTCCTTGTCACCCCAGCTGTCCTGTTTTTCCCCAAGATCCTCAGGCCTTAAGCACTGTATTTAATGGATCTTTGTGCACTGGGCCTTTGATAAACCTGGTGCTGTGTGAGTTGTGTCCTTCTCTGGTCCTCGTGGTGCCAGACACCATCACAGAGAGAAGCGATAATGCCGGGCGTGGGGCACATGGCTGTAATCCCAGCACTCCTGAGAGGCTGAGGCAGGAGGATTGCATCTTCAAGACCAGCGTGGGCATTTTATTACTTGTGAGATCCTTTCTCAAAGTAAACAAAGGACTGGGGATGTAGCTCATGCAGAGGCCCTGGGTTCAGTCTGCAGTACTCACTGATAAAAACGGTTCCCAAGGCCCAAAGGCTGACTGTTGGCAGCGTGGAGGTGGCACGGAAAGCAGTGGCTTCTCTGTAAAGTGAACGCAGTGCAGCGCTCGGGCCATCAGTGAGGAAGTCGCAGCCGAGGCGCCATCCTCGGTCCCTCTTCCTCTGCGACCTGGTGGGAATGGGCTCACTGCAGAGGCCTGCACTGCGGGCAGAGCTCCGCCTTCCTCCTGGCTGCCACGCCAAGGCTCCCTCTCCTCCTCGCCCGCGTCTTCTCTGCTGGCCTGTTGGGAGGACGTGAGTGACCGCAGCTGCCAGTGGCAGGCAGCACGCTAAACGCTCCTCTTCCCGAATTTGCATCTATCTGATGAATTAACCAGCTCAGTGAATCTAGTGGGGCTTTAAAAGTTAGACTCCTCGATCGCCTTGCTCCTCAGTTACCAGCTCGGTAACTCCGTTACCGGCCCTCGTTCGTGGGGGACACGTTCTTCCTGTGCAGCTGACAGTCAGCAGCTCCCCTGGCCTTTCCCTTGCGAGTCTGTGGGGCGTGGTGCTGTACGCCGTGTGCGTGCCACTTCCTGTCAAGTGGACCCGCTGCGTGCCGCTGTGGAAGGCACCATCGGGTCGGGGCTGCTGGGGTCTGTGTGGAGCTGAGTCCAGCTGCAGGGTCAGCCCGCGGGAGTGCTGCTTCCTGTGCCAGCACTTCAGGGCTGAGCCTGCCATGCCCGCCGTGTGGTGGCACGGGCTGTGTGAACAGGGACAGCCTTCGGTGCTAGCAGGGCAGCCTTGAGTGGTTCGAGAGTGTGGCCTTCACTTCAGGTCGAGGACCATCAGGTGACTTTGGAGCTGTGGGTTCTTAAGAGTGACACTGGCTTCCAGGGAGTGCCTGAGCTGGGTCACAGGCTCATGAGATGTTGGAATTGCTTCTTGAAGTCCCCAAAATGTGGATAAGAAGCACTTAAGTTGTTGGTGTAAAGGCTGAGATCTGGGTAGTTATGAATAAGTCAGACGGTTGACATTTCTATTTGACGTGGCTGGGGGTGTGGCAGCTGGAGAGGGCCTCATGCCAGAGGCAGCCACACAGCCTGTCACCTGCATCATAGCCTTGAATGCCACGGGCAGTGGCCCTGGGAGTGGGGGGTAGGACAGGTGCATGTATGGGAGGCCAAGCTGAGACCTGGGGTGCCTGGGACACAGGAATGAGAAGTACCGGCCCCTGGCCCCGCTGGAATGCTCTTTTCAGATGAAGAGCATCATCTTCATCTTTCTTTTCACAGACCAGCTCATCGAGTGACCAAGAAACGCAAGCCCCAAAGCCGGAAGTGTCCCCATCAGTTTCTGTGGCCGCCGGCACAGAGCAGCAGGAGGTGAGAGCATGTCGCCCTGTGGTGCTCCCAGGGTCCTTGGGTCCATCCATGGCCATGTGATACACGTGCTGTCGGTGACACCAAGCCCAGCCTACCTGGTGCCTGCCGTGCAGCTTGTGTCAGGAGCCCCTGTGGGCTCCGGACCCACCTCTGTCCTCAGCTCCTGCCAGCAGGCAGCTGGATGAGCAAGACTGTCGCCGATAAATACACCTTAGAGAGGCGCCAGCCCCAGGCAGGGCCAGCAGCTGCCAGCAGTGGTAAGCAAGCAGTGCTCACTCATCCCCACTTTCCCCCAGGACGTGGCTCGGCCTCCACACAGGCCACCTACCACGACGCTGCCCACCACGCAGGCCCTAGCCCTGGCCGGGCCCAAGGTAGGCTTTGCTTGTGTCCCAGGTGCCGTCTCGTGTAAATAAAGCAGGCGTGTTGTCTTGCATGCATACAGACCCTCCGTGTGCGACTTCAGCTGCACTGTCCCCTCCCTGGGCATGTTCCTGCCTCCATGGCAGCCTTGCCCACGTCCTGTCCCCTCTGCCAACGTCTTCCCATCTGTCTGTGCTTAGAGAGCCCTGTGGTTTGTGGGTGAGAGTTTTGCTAAAAGTGTGGTTGGAACCTTGGCTTTTCTGAGTGTCCTAATGCCTTATGCCTCGGTGTCTGGCTCTGCCTTGTCCTTCGTTCTGACCTTGGGGTTCTGTGGGTTGGTCCCGTTTCTCTCATAATTGTCACTACAGCTTGAAAATCACTGTTGTGTCCAGGCCCAGAGCTTCAGGCTCAGCACACGTTCACCGGGGTACCTGGACAGCTTCCGCTCTGTGTGCTGACTGTAGGCCTGGCCTTCAGCTCCAGCTGGACATCGAGGGCTCTGTCCTGTTGGCAGCAATTACAGTTTGGCCTTCAGACTTGGGTTTTCACAGAGTCAGGAACCGAGGCCAGAGGCCCTTTCTTCTGCAAACCTGTCTCCCCAGAAGCAGCTCCATAAAGGTGTGAAAACACAACTGGAGAGCCTGGCTGCTGCTGCCGCCCTCTTCTCCCTGGGCACAGATCACACGTGGTCTCGCCCACAGCTGGGTCTTCCTGAGCCCAACGGCCTTTTGTGGCTGTCCCATGCCTTTTCAGCCAGCCTCACGTTCCATTCCCAGCGGAGAAGGCACACTGTCAGCTTTTCAAGGTGGTGCCATTTATAGATCAGCCACCCGCAGATCTGCCCGCTGTGGGTGCCCGACCTCGTTTCTCTCGCTGTTCTCTGCAGCCGAAAGCTCACCAGTTCAGCATCAAGTCCTTCTCCAGCCCCACCCAGTGCAGCCACTGCACCTCCCTGATGGTTGGGCTGATCCGGCAGGGCTACGCCTGCGAGGGTGAGTGCCACCTTGCCAAGGTTGGAGTGCGTGACCTTGCTGTACTGCCTCCGGCGCTAGCCACGGGGGAGCAGCCCTTACCTGGGTGGGGGGTTTGGGGCGACTGGTCACGTGCTAAGAATATTACAGATGCAGTGTCTGGAAAATCAGGAGAGTTGGAAGGCCTTGAACCATGAAGTCTTCTCCTCTTAGGTTGTCTGGGAACCTAGGGTTGTTTTGTACTTTCACTGCTTGGCATTACTTTTTAAATTTTTTACCTTGCGTTCTTGCCCTTGCTGGGATTTGGTGACATGGTGTTGTGGCCCTCGCTGAGCCCATTTGGTGTGACTGTAATCCCTGTTTACAGGAGAGTGAGTGGCCTGCAGCCACTCCTTGGTGGTGGGTGACAGTCCGGGGCAGTGCCCTGTGTTGCCAGTCCTGCCCGTGGTCAGCGGGGAGAAGGGCTCTGCCCAAACGGCTCTCGTGCTTTTCTTCACAGAGTATTTTCTTTTGCTGTTTCAACTCCCACACCCATTGCGTCACTCTGCGGGACCCTGGCGTGTCCCCGTACCCTCCGCCCAGTAGCTGATGTCGTGTGGCAGTGGATGCCCAGCAGCAGAGCAGAGGCGTCCCTGCATCCTGTCCCTGAAGGGCCATTGCATGTGGAAAGCTTGTCTTGATCGAGCAGGGCGCGTGGGCCTTTCCTGGCGGCGTGTGGCTTGCAGCACCTGCTCTGCAGCAGCGCTGTGAGAGGCTCTCCCTGTTTTCCAGTGTGCTCGTTTGCCTGCCACGTGTCCTGCAAAGACAGTGCCCCCCAGGTGTGCCCCATCCCCCCCGAGCAGTCCAAGAGGCCCCTCGGCGTGGACGTGCAGAGAGGCATAGGAACGGCCTACAAAGGCTATGTCAAGGTGAGGGCGGAGCCTGCAGTGACCAGCAACCACCTGCTGTGGTGTGAAGTGGTCGGTGCCGGGCCAGCACAGGACAGCCGCTGCTTTGGAGCCCTGAGATTCCCTCTGGGACCTGAGCCCCCAGCCAGGGGGCGTGGAGTCAGAACTCCAAAGCTAGGGCGCTGCAGACCACTGAGCCTGGCCCGTCTCCCAGGACGTGTGTGTGTACGTGTGTGTGTGTGTGCGCACACGTACACCATGGGGGCAGCTGTCTGCTTGGTGCCCATGCACAGAGTCCCCACCTGTCCAGACAGCCTCAGCCACCAGCCTGGGGAGCCAGAAAGGTCACATGGCAGGTGGAAGCGGACTCAGAGCAGAGCTTAGGGACCCCAGTGTGCTGCCAGCGTCCTCCATGGCCCGTGGAACACGCTCACTGTCTACCTGTAGGTCCCCAAGCCCACCGGGGTGAAGAAAGGGTGGCAGAGGGCCTACGCCGTGGTCTGCGACTGCAAACTCTTTCTGTATGACCTGCCCGAGGGGAAGTCCACCCAGCCCGGCGTCGTCGCCAGCCAAGTCTTGGACCTCAGGTCTGCTCCACACAGCACTGTCCTGTTCTGTGAACTGGGTGCCCCTTACTCGTCTTTAGTCAGCGTGATTTGTTGGGTAATCGTTAACATCATTTATGTCTTTGCCTGTTGAAGTATTGCGCTGGTTCACAAACAAGTAAAGGGCCGGGAATGGTGGCACATGTCTGAAATCCTAGCACTCTGGAGGCTGAGGCAGGAGGATCCCTATGAGTTCGTGGCCAACCTGGGCTACAAAGTGAGCTCAAGACCTGTCTGAACTGCATAGTGAAACCCTGTCTCAAAAAGACCAAAAAAACAAGTAAAGGATTAACTGTTACTTTAAAGTATAGACTATAATGTTCTTTTGTTTTGTTTTGTTTTTTTCTCATACCAGAAATCAAATTTAAGACCTCACACTTGCCAGGCAGGTGCATGCGCTGCTGAGCTATATCCCCAACCTGACCATAATGTTCTTGCTTTGGATAGTTTTATATTAAAAATTTTGCCAAATGGGCATTTCACATAAAATTACTTGCCCCAAAATAAGCAAAAATGTCTCAGAAATGGTGTATCCTATGATAGTCTGTGCCCTTTTTTTTGAGACAGGGCTCAGTAAGTCATTCAGTTCCCACAGCTGGGCTCAAACTTGTGATCCTCCTGCCTCAGCCTCCCATAGTGCTGGGGTCACAGAATGCCACCGTGCCCTGTCGTCGTGCCTTGTAGGTGCTGCATCAGGCCTGGAGTGGTGCAGGCTGTGCTGGGTGATGCTTCCGCCTGGTGTCCAGTGCGCACAGCGGGCTGTCCTTTCCACTTCTCTCCCTGTTCACACCCCGCCGTCTGCCAGCTGTGGCACACTTGGGCCCTGCTCTGGCTCAGGCTTGGCCTGGCGCCCCGGCTCCAGTGCCAGTTCTCAGGGCAGGTGCCTGAGGACAGCCACAGGAGTGCGGGTCAGGCTCGGCCAAGCCCCAGCACACGTACGCCTCCGCCCTGGGCTCCAGGTGAAGGAGAACATGGCCTGTGGCCAGCGCAGAGCTTGGCGTCCCTGCATGCTGGAGACAGCATGCTGTGCGCCTCCATCTCCGCCTGCGCCTCCGCCAAACAGGGCTCAGCCAGTGGGCCGGGCCAGGGCAGCGGTGTGGAGCAGTGGCTGTGGGACGGGAGTCGAGGCTGGCTTGCCCTCTGCCACCCGTTGCCGCTGGACATCCTCAGTAGGCTCCTGTGGGTGGCTGGTTTGGTCCACATAAGCGGCTCCAGTCCAGCAGTAGCTGGTGCCAGGTCCCTCCTCGGAGGAGCACAGGATGCGTGGGGCAGACCGTGTGTCCCCCTCAGGCCCTGAGTGTGTGTGTCTTCCCAGGGACGAAGAGTTCTCGGTGAGCTCAGTGCTGGCCTCCGATGTCATCCACGCCACACGCCGGGACATCCCATGTATATTCAGGGTAGGAGTTGTTCTCAGCTCTTCCCGTGTCTCAGAGACCATGTCACTGATTACAGTCACATGTGAGTCTTCCAGGTGTGTCACTGTGCCAGAGCAGGCCCCGGGGCTGGCCAGCCTGGCCCTCGC